>JAQFYC010001237.1:0-37466 GCA_034694165.1 Tomocerus mixtus | reverse complement strand
CATTTTATCTCGATCAAATACTTTAGAAACAGTACATATTTGTAGGCTTAAGTTGTGCTCTTTTAGTACTTAAAAGGTCATTTGATATTACTGACTGATATATACTGAAACCCAATAGCCAATAAAGATTAAAATATAGAACTTCCAAAAATGCTAATACAAAATACAACCAAATACATTCTAATTAAAATATTTTATGCAGTGTATATTTAGTCTGATACGCTGGACGCGTATTAATGTTAATGTAACATTTAAACATCTATGTATAAACACCTATGTAACTTCGTCCAGATACCAGATCCCCACTTTTAATGTATGAAAATGGTCAACGTACTATCTGTATATTATATAGTGTAAAGTATTTATACATATTTAAATAATAATAATTATTACTACCTTTTCAAGTTCATGGTGTAAGTGTAGTGTACTATTTATCTATCTGTGTTATGTATTAGTTTCAAGAATTGATTCCATATACGTTATGTTAAAGCAACTTTTGCTCTCATTGTTTAATTTTAAGTGATCAAAGATCCTCTGTTATAACTCAGTCTACAAGTTATACTGTAATTTTGTTATATTATAACAAAAGAACATATTCATGTTACAGATTTTGTATTAGTGTGAAACAGAATGATTGAAATATCGGGACTTTTTTGTTGGTTTAAAATGTGTTTAGGCCTCTCATCTGTAATTTCAGTCAGTTGGAATATCTGTAGAGAGTTGCATTAATGTAGGGTACTTCAGCTAGACTTCGTAAATCAGGGCTGGACATCGTTTTCTCTGTAGATGTAATCGGTTCGCAGCCTCTGACATCACTTTTCACTCATTTGGTCTTCGAGATGGAGAGAGAAACGGGATAAACTGCAATTCTAATTCTATATAACAAATCAAACATTACCTAGTAAACCTTTCGTCCTACCAAACACATTATCTAGTTATTGGTTTAGAAATACTTAGATATCCTACACATAATGCACTATTATATTATATGAACTTTTACATTTTCTTCATACTATTCATTATAAAGCGTTTACCATAACAATAGTAATACATCCATAATGTGTTACCCTAAATTAAGAAACTAGCTTACTTATCGTTAGTAAATATAAAAATAGCCATTTGATGCATTAACATAATTACTATTTATAGCAAGTACTCTGAATAGCGTATTTTATTCTCAAATCAAACTACTTTATACTAACTGTTGTAGCAAACCATAGTATGATTTTTTTAAAAATATATAACTAATTAAGTATGCTTTTAGAATTCCATTTTCCTCAAAGTAACAAATGATTTGTACATTTATAGAAGAAGTAAATACATATAAGTAAATGACAAATAAATCTACAATAGTGTCCTCCAGTCCAAAATGCAAGCAAATAACCTGTAATTATTTATTTAATTTTCCCAATTTTTCAGTACTGCCATACTCAAATTATAATATATAAGTTCTCTCGTGTAGCATGTAGCCAATTTAAGTGTTTTAAGTCGATGCATGTATTTAACTCTATATTATGCACTAGGTTAAATGAGATAAAACTTTAAGCATAATAGAGACTGTATAGAATGTAGAGTCGATTGATTAAACATCTTAATTGTTTAGAGAGTATTGTACTTATGCCTATGCCATTTTAAGGTATCTACATCTACGTAGATGCTTAAGTAGTTTTCTGTATATTCTTTTACTATTTTTATCCACCATCCCCACTTGGTATTTATAAGCTGTAGGCTAACTAATGTTAAGTATATACGCTAACTAGAGTAAATATGTCTCAATCTCAACGTATGCTTCCCTAATTCCGTATTCTTTTACTTTTTTTCTTAGTCTTTTCTTTATTGAATAATATGGGGTGTTATTACATATAAATCTGGTTACCAGAGGATTACCCATTCCTAACGAGTTATTTATTCTGTGTTGGTATCAAAGACAACTTTATTTATTCTTCAGCTTACTATATAGTACAGATGGAAGTAGAATCTTTGTACCAGTTAAATAAAAGTGTATAAGGCAGGATAATTGTAAATTATACTGTAACTTCTATTAGTTAGCTGCTTTCATTTCCTTTATTTTCCTTGAGGTTTATTCTTGGTTAGGTTAGTTAGGCTAGGTTACTCTATTTTCGAAGTGATCACTTGATCTTTCAAGTTGTCTTGTCTTGTAACTTTATTTAACATAGACCTGAGTGTACCTAGGTAAGTAGGGTTTGTTGTGTACTGTCAGTTAAGGGCTAAGGGTACCTAATGCAATGAACTAGCTCTATAATCCCATACTTTCATCTCATCTGTAGCCTCGACACTTATGTGATGTTTTCCTCCACGTTCTACAAAGCAACACTTTTTACAATACTATTTATTATCTCAATCCCAATACAACCATACACAACAATTCAGTTGATATCTTGACTTGGGCTGTATATCAGTGTAATATCTTTTTCTTCCCCGCACTCCGTTTCAGTCAAACCGTCCACCGTCGGTCTCTTACTTAAAAGTCGTAAAGAATCGGGCTATCATCACCTATCCATACACCGACCGAGATAGACACTCAACATTGAATCCAATCACCACATCAGAACACCCACAAAACCAACCAGAATTATTAACGTCAGCAGTGGTTATTTAGGATCTTGGATCGTTGAATCTAAATGCAATCTGGAAGTGATGTGATGTCATCAGAGATCCAATCTTTCTTTCTACAAGCAGAATCGACACAAACTTCTCACATTTTTTCTTGCTTCGTTTATTCTTTGACTCTTTCTCTTAATGCTAGTCTTACGGATATCTTCTCTTGATGTTACATGATAAGTTATTCTTTTACACTTGGCACTTACTATATACACAAACTAATATTGTGTTGTCCCCTAGAATTTAGAATATAAATATTCTAAATATAATTTGTGTATTAATTGGTATATATTACTACAAATATAGGAAATCCAGTTTGTAATAAAAATTGACAAGCTTCAGTATGAATAAAACCATACTGAATAGTAAGTAAGTAAGTATGACATATTGAGCCCAAAAGCAAAAATAATTTTAGACTTAATACAAGTACATCTGAGTATGTAAGGAAAACTCAAGGGCATAGTATAGATTATAGATACATAGTTTTATTCTTGCCTAGGTCATGACGATGTAATACAGACCTGGTTAGCCAAACTTTATAGTAGAAAGTAAAAAGTGTCACCAAAATAGATCTCCTGTTGTCATTATTGCATTAATTGCATTGTTGAACGACATACGACATACTAATACACTATCACTACAGTTCTCGAGACTACATCATCACTACTCACTACACTACACTATGCATGGTGTATATACAATACACTCACACTGTAAGCTGCCCTTATGTATGTGATAGTTTAGTCGGGAATTTTTGTTTGCTGTCTGGGACTCATTGCTAATCTTTTCACCAACCGTTTTTGGCAATTTTTAATTTTTCTCTAGATTTAATCGGAATTTATCTGCCGTTTCAAAATGTCTGCCCAACAAAGGTGAGTGAGTTTATCAAGCCAACAGTTAATTATTAGTAAATATCTGATACAATTTTCAATCAAATAAATCTGAGAGCTGTTGGCTGTATTAATTTTCCAAATCAATTCTTTATTACCTACTTGCAGAACCCATAAGAGTGGCCTAGTCTTGAAATTTGAGGAAGATAATAGTCAAGATGGTGGGGAACAAGGCGAAGTAGTTTGCGTGGCTGCAGTTATCCGGGATGCTAAGAAGATCCAGGACTGTTTTTTTAACGGTTTGAAGGTGGTGAGTGCTCGTCGAGAGTATTATTGAATGTCGTTTTTTATGAATAAAACATAATTTATTTTAACGTGCAAAATGCAATTAATAGAAGTTTTTATTAATTACGCAAAATCATGTTCGCATTGGGTAAACCACTTTTTCATTTCTCTGACCATATAGTTGCATAATACATTATGTAGAATGTAGAATGATTGCTTAAAATTTTGTTATTACAATTTGGCAACACAAGTAGTTACTTAAGTGGATTATAATTAGATAGAGAATAGCCACATTATACTTATACAAATACT
The DNA here is from genome assembly GCA_034694165.1 of Tomocerus mixtus. Lineage (NCBI taxonomy): Eukaryota > Metazoa > Arthropoda > Collembola > Entomobryomorpha > Tomoceridae > Tomocerus > Tomocerus mixtus. The sequence continues at coordinate 33,417 of JAQFYC010001237.1, read as the reverse complement.
ATACTAAATACCAGCCCGATAGGGATATTAGGTAATATTTATTTGTTAAGAATTATAATAGTCTCACGTTGAGAAATAATGTTGGACAAAGAAAGGGATGACTGGGGAATTAGTCTGTCATGTCAGTCAGTGAGCGCCTTAGTTTTAGCCAGTTCTGGTTCATTCATTCATTCCCCATGAGGAAGGGTAAGGTAAAGTAAAGAGGGTTTAATTTGCTGTTCACTGTAAGCGGCCTATTAAAGTGTTCAAGTTGTATCCATCTGTCCCTTTATTCAGTCAATAAAGCCCTTAACTCATTGTAATTGTTGGAGATGTGTTCTAATGACTTGCTCTAAAAGCCTTTTCCAATTGCTCCCCATGCACCAACCGAAGCGAAGGTTAATTTAGTTAGATGGGTCATCTCATCATCATCTTGTTTCAGCATTTTATAATCTGTCGGTATGTGATGTGCACTACTCAACTCACTCTCATTCTCATCTACCAACTACTTATCGCCAGTTTATTTATTTATTTATATTTATAGTGCGACGCCTACTTACCATATTTACTGTAGGTAAGTGTAAGTACCTATTTACTACCTGCTTAAATAAATACATATTACTACTACCACTATTAGATCCAATTTTACTACTAAATAATAATAGCCAGGCCAAGACAGGCCAGGTCAGTCCAGATATTGAAAAAAGTGAGCAAGCAGAGCAGAACTGACTGACTGAACTATTCCATTGCTTCGCACTGATAAGATGTGACATGACAAGACAACACTAAATCAACCCCAACAGCCCATTCACTCATTTTCATCTCCTTCCATCTCATTGTTTATAACATTTGGGTTGATCCTCTATTTATTGACCTGGTGACCTTAGTTCCAGGGGGAGCAGCAAACGCCCGATGCCTGATGCTTGGCACAGGACTAGACGCGAGTAGGTCACGCCAGGACTTCTATCAACATTGAATTCTTTTCAATCGCATCGATCTACATTCCCGTACGCACGTCGTCCCCAACTCATTCACTAACAATTCTTAATTATCAACATCAAAATAAACATATGAGCTCATCGCAGGATATCACTATTTTATCTAGAGGTAGGTTTACGATCTCATACCTTTCCAGCAACATTCATCCACTTGTAGTAGTATCAGCACCTTAAAACTATACAAATTAGATCTTCACACGGCATAATTACATTTTTAACATTTCGACATACCAAACCATATGTTTTTTATCGCATACCCAACAAAAAATTATCCACCCACTGACTAGCCTGTGTGATTAGTACTTATTCAAATATTTATTCACAATCACAATGATTCCTTGTCAATAATATTATGTATACATCCAATCACAATCCACAGAATCTGTGGCACAGATGAAGTTACAATCATCTTATTATTGTGAAATGAGTATGTATAAGAATACAATAATAATGATAGAAGAAACACTTAATCGTTAGAGAAGTTAAAAGATGTACAGATACGTTTAGTATAGACCATAAATATTGCCAATTAATATTTATTTACATTTCACGCAATAGAAATTATAATATTACAATATGAGCAATGTTTTCTTTAGTTCTTTGGTTTATTTACTTACAAGGAATATTCTCTGGAAAGTATAATTTCGTATAATTTATTTAAAATAGCCATCACAGCATAATGAATGAGAAGAATCAGAGCTCTTTCTGCATACCCACTTGTGACAACATATTTGTTTATGATATTGTTATGGCTAATAATATTCATGAGCATAAACATAATGTTGTTAAATATGTATAAGCCAAGATGGAGATAATTATGCATAGTATTTATTGTTGTTTTGTACATAGGGTATTAGGTTAAAAAAGTTGCGTTAGTTGCCTTTTATCATGAATTCAATCAAGATCTCAAGAGGATTTGTAAATACGTAGTTTGTTAATTTATCTGCAGCCTTGGCTCTGCATGTCTCCAAATAGAAAAGGCACCGTACACGTTCTGAAGCGTTTTTATTAGCAGTAAGAAGTACGAGGATAATCTGTAGCTGTTCTAATGGCTAATCGCATGGAAGAGGTCAGACAATGGGAGAACACTGTCGGAGTGAGTCGCCAGGCCAGGAATGCATTTATGTGGGCGAAATTACATAGTGAAACTTAGAGGACGGACGTCAGGCCAAGCCAGACCAGGCAGACTCACCGCCTCGCCTATCTACTATTTCACTCATTCTCAGCTTCTTCCACTTCATTATACAGATTTACTATAAAATAGACTTAGATTTACTTACAATTAGTATATTCTGGTTTAGGTTAGCTCTGGTGTCATAGCCGATAAGTATACAATAATAATAGGCACTAGACTAGTTAGTTTAGGTATCTATTCTATACTATCTACTATTGTACACTTACATATCTGCACTTGTCCATTTATTTCCACCAAAGGATGCATCCACAATTATTTCTTGGTATAGACATTTACACTTCAGGGGAATAGGAGAATTACATAGGAAGACATTATCTGACTCAGTAATCACCAGCAGTAGAACAATTCCACTTTCTCTTTTTACAATTTATTCCATTTTTGGTTAGGAAATGTGAACAAATTGCTAGAGAATGTCTCGTTTAACACACCAAACTCTGTAAAATGGCTCCTCACTTTTTTGCACTCACTATTAACTTCAACATCAGCAACGAAAAATGTTGCCTTTTCTTTTTACACAAGTTGCTGAAAAATTTGTTTCTTATTTACTCTACTGAGCCATTATTCGAACTTTGTTTATTTTACTTGGTGTTTCAGATCATGTTGGTATTGGTTTAGTATTGGTTTTATTTTCCTAAAACAGTTACATATTGATCGTATTATCTATTTAGTTAGTGTAAAAAAGAGAAGCTAGAGTCTAGAGTACGTAATATCTTCATATTAATAAAAATTGAATAACAATATATAGCTTACTAATATATACCTACACCCTAAATCCATGGATGTTCAAAGGTTTGTGACTGTGACTGTGACACTTTGGTATAGCAAGTGCTTTAATTTTATATTTGAGCTGATAAAGGCTCATGAAGTGTTTAAGTTTTCTTTTCAATCTAAGCAGAGAAAAGATTTCTTATCAATAAATGAATGGAACTTTACTGTCCATTGTTAAGTAAATTGTTAATCGTGTTGAAACTGACGGAAAGAAAGAAGATCATGACATGAATGAGGAAAATACGACGTGAGAAGTTATAAAACGAGGGTGAGGGAAAGATAAGCCATTCTGATTGTTGGATGGACGTGAATGATACTAATCCTCATTACTTTTATATACGTTAGCAGACCCTTACCTATCCCTGCGTATCTTATAGAGTAATAGTAAGTCGACATGTAGTTAAGGATAAGTTGCTTAGATATCTACATTGGTATTTACTCGATTTACATTACATATTCTTCGGGATTTATCATTAAACTGACACAATATTAAATCTTTGGTATAATATATTTACGCATTGCATTCATGTCATTCATCTCCGTATATAATTATAAATTAAGTTGCCATCATTTTGGATATCAAGATGAAGATGCCAAAATTACTAGTACGACAATTTTACTAAATTTTCTAGCAGTAAAAAAGGCACCCTTATATTATGCATTTGTGTCACTATGCCTAGTTACTTTGTCATAATATTACTAGCTTACAAATCACACAACATGAAGATATCCATGTGAGCCCTATACTGATATATGTAATCACCTGTGAATGAGGAGGAAGAAAACAACAACTCTGAGCTATCTTCTCACAATGTTGAAATTGAGCCATAAAATAGGGCTGAAATGACCATTAAGTCGCCATGACCCTGTCGTCACCAGTTACAAACCTCTATAGAAATACTAACATCTCTGGTGATGAAGATGTAATTGTCTTCTTTAATCCCTTCACCTTATAAATACATACTTTATCTAAAAAGTGGTATTTCATTCACTGCCGGATTAAGAAGACAATGGGAAATTTACGTACATCAGTTAGACACAGCTAAATCTTACATAGGGATATACTTATGTGAAATTTTACCCTCACTACATTCTAGGTCATAATTTTAAACTTATTTATAATTTAAACTTATAACTACTTAAACTATTTTTATGAGAACGAGAATTATGTCACCAGGCTCCAAAATAACAATCTCGGAATCCATGCCACTCGAGTTTTTCTTGACTCCAACCAGCAAGTTACTGCCCGGGTGATATATCAGCTCGTGGAATGTAAACTGTTCGCCATTTGTCAATATGGCGAGGTAAAGGATATCTTGTGTCGTACCCACGTTTGCATTGCTTGTCATTTTATTTTCAATTCCGTTTTAACAAAGATCCTGCAACTAAACAAAAGTAAAAACATTGCTCAGTTTATTTTATAAAAACTGATATCCCGTTATAAAAGAAAGATTAAAAATTGTGAATTAAAGTTTTTTATATTATTCTTACGTACGTGTGACGTGAATATGTACGAAGTAAAAATTTAGAAATGCTGAATGCCAACCCCTCGTATTCTATTTTCCAAAGACTGTAAACGACAAATTTTTTGGTCTGAGTGCTGAAACACGCAAATGATGCGGATACAAAAATGCGGCTGTTCAACTGCAAAACAAAAGAATATTGAAGCTTGTGATATTGTTTTATTATTTTCCTTAATGTTATTAATTCATAATTTGTGATCCGTACACCACAACACGAAACGGGACCCAAATTAAGTAGATTAACCGTTGACCGTATTACAATATTTTTAAATGCTAATTACCTGATTTTTTAAATTTAAATTGGAGATTCATCTAAAGATGAAAAATCGTTTATTGTCACCTGTTGCTGTGCTTTTTCCGTTGCATGCATAGTACAGTACAGTACAGACAGATATTTATTATCAGGTCGGCGGGTAAAGGTTTAAAAAGCACGGCTAATAACTTGAAACAAATGCAAAGTGCCGCAAAAGCAAAGTTTATCTGTTTGAAGGAATAAAAGTCTCTTGCAGTCACCTAAAGACATGGCGCACACTTTATCTGTTTGTCTTAAAAGAAGTACTCGTTCTTGTCATGAATGAATGAGATGAATATTATTCTAAGGCAAAAGGGTAGGAAGATAAAGCAGACCGACGGACACCGACCTGTTTTGATTACTTCAATTTTATCCTTTTCTTATCTCCTCGCAGCGCTACGTTTATTTTATTTTATCTCACCTGTACACTACTACGGTGACGGTAAGGCACAGCTAATCATTAGTCAGATTCGGTGAGACAGACTAGCCGACACCACACATACCAGTTACCAGCCAGCCAACAGTTAAGGTTGGTAACTTCACTTCAGGTATTTAAGGTGATGGATATATGCCACGATGCCAATAACACAACAGGAATATATAATTACCTACTACATTTAAAACATAAATACTTTCTCCTATTCTGTCAAGTCAACCAAATTCAGATGAGTCTATTATTAACATAGCACTGAAAGCATAGAATAATTGTATGCTACACTTTTACATAAGTATACAATATCCACGCAACACCGACATTTTACAGTATCACATTATTTAGTAAAATATTTACCAAATATACATAATCCAGAACATGATTGTAAGAATTCGAATTTATTTATATATTAATTGATAAATAAGCTAAATAGGGGGTTAGTTAGACGAAACATGAAAGTAAAACTTACTTTGAAATATCTCAATATCCTAATTTTCTACAACATTTTACAACAAATACAGAAAAATGTGGTAGGTAGGTAGTAGGCAGTAGATAGGAAAATAATCTAAGGGATAAACTCTGATGCTATAAAAGGATATCATAAATTATACTGTAAGGAAAATGCATAAAGTGTCTGTTTAATATAAGAAATTAACTACACTGTTGTTCAAAAAATACTTATAGATTGTACTAAACTAGTAGGTATGCATTTCGAAAGCTTTCCAGGATTCTAATTCCAGTTGGTATTACGAACTTGTAGTTAACTTGTGTACCATAACTGCCTGTTATACTTTCCTTATCCATTGACGGTGAATTACACTCATTTCAAATTCCTCAAGGCAAAATATAATCTCCAAAGATTTACTGGACATATATAGGGAAGCGGAGGAAAAATGCCTGTCTTGTCTTATTGACTGAATTTAAACGTGCTTGTCGTCGTCTCTTTCAAAATTTAAAACACCGAAGATGCATTAATTTCTTTTGTTCCTCCAAGTAATTCATGCCTTACATTTTGTGAAAAAGGAATAAGCTTTCGCTGGTGGTAACTTTAGAGCATTCATTTACTCTATAGCTACAGTACACTCAAGCATATTGTTCCATTCATATAGTACATAGTATAAGTGATCTAATTAAAGTTTGTATCTTGTGTAATACAAAGTACATACCTTTCTAGTTACTAGTTACCTACATGCAAGAACATATAGAAAGGAACCTTTTACTTTTTACTACATATAATGTCATTTTCATTTCAGGTTTAACGTGTGAAACGTTCGTGCTTCTATTGTACCATACCGATACTGGCATGGCACATGTTTTAGTTAAAAATAGTAGCTTATTTACGACTGCCTTTACCTTCAATACAAAACAGGTCGTCAGACGACAGGTTGTTGAGACTTGAGGACTAACGATAAGCACCTCTCTTATGTAGTAAAGCCTATTAGGTAAAAGGTACAATAGCGAGAATGCATGCGTATGCTAAGATATGTATGTATAATAAATATTATGTATAGTATACCACAAAGATTAAGGTATTGAAAAGTGCCTCAGCAGTCGGATAAGTATTATAATATAATATTACTAAAGAGTTTATCTCTTGGACCGTGAGCAGACTAAAAATACCTAATCTGTATTGTCTGTTCTATGCCGTGACTTTTAATACGAACTAAATACCTAAGTACCTAGGTTAGGTACCTCTATAGAATGAAAGGGTAAAATGAGATGGAGTAGAATCAACTGAAATCAACTTTGATCTTTTGTCACACAAAGAGCCGTAAAGATATCTGCCACAGCTACAAGATGCAGGAATCTCGCATTATCTCTTCTTCCCCACTACGACAACATTATCAACAAATTCTTGAACACTTTTTATTTTAATGTTCTGTAAATTCTACATACTCTAAACTTAAACAATAGCACGCACTAGGTACATTGTACCTAGTTGTCTCCATGTAACTTGTGGTGGTATCTCTAATGGGAAAGATATGCTCAATGTCTTCATCACCTTTAACGATAAAATACACATACCAATTTAACGGTTTGAGAACAAGATTGCTTCCAAGGTGTCCAATATACTTACTACACAAGTAAGATATATCAATCTTACGAAGAATCTTAGTGTAGATTCCAATATTCTAATATTTATTTTCCCCATTCGACAATCAATTTTGACGGGGATTTTTAAAGATGTACCAGAATAACTTTTTGAGAACCTTACAATTAGAAAATAAATGGTATGTTGAAATTCTACGGGTATCCAAAAAATATTATCAAAAACATTCGTAAGTTTAAATATACAATTATATATTATGTTACCTGACTGCTACATTTTAATACGGCAGTCAGTTTACTATAGTAAATATGATATAAATGGGAAATATTATATTTTGAGTGAAATGGCGAAACTTTAAGTTCTGCCTATGTATCTACGTGTCCCTTAAAGATGGCAATGGTAGTAAAATATCTTGCGAAAGAAGGAACATTTTATTTTTACAGGATTAGGTGTCAATATCTCGAATGAGTTAATAGTTTCATAATATAGCATCAATGTAGTGGTACGTAAAAGGTTTGGTTGGTGGCTGCTGCTGGTGGTCAACCTCAATGCGGTCAACCAGGTTTGCACGATTCATTAGGAATGACACAGACAAAGTGCTGGTTGTATTCAGAGATGTGGTTCTCGTGCCATGTCTTATTTCTTTACATTTGCCATGCATGAGCTTGTCTACCAAGAATCCTTTGGTTACGCCACATAGCCCGTCTCACGGTACCTCTTAGGTACTTAAATCTTTTGCTATAGCTACAGCTACCTACTCTTTGTCACAGAAATAATATTTCATCTCATATACTCCGTGCAACGCATATTCCAACATATTAATAAGCACAATAGTAGCTTCTGGTAGCCATATTATTGTATATATCTAAACCATTTCTGTCAACAGCTTTCGTTTTTCAAAATGTCACTTCTGAATCCTTTCCCCTACTGTAATGTCCCTATTCACTTCTTGAATTAGACATGGGTTATATATAGATGGGAATAAATAAGCTACTTTACCATTAATGCCCTAAGCATCGACGAGAACAGTGATAAGTAAAAAAGGAAGAATAATTTCCCAGGATTTGCTTTATAATAACTCAAATTTTGAGCAGCTTAGCATAATTAGGTGCATTTAAATTCTCAAAGTTTAAAAATATAAATATGCAGCAGTACACATAGTAAGGTTGAGAATTTGTCTTCGTTGATGAGCAAATGCTTTTCTTCTTACCAAAAGGTTTATTAGGTTGTGAAACAACTTTATAGGAAAGTTCTATCTGTCGGTCTCCTGTCCGTGATACTGTATGTGTGCATTATTGCAATTACATTGGAACTGTTTTTAAAATCCTGTTTTCAGTAACTATAACCAATATACAATATATTAAGCTGTGTACTATGTGTCTCACACTGCCAGGCAAATGAGTCTCTCAGTACCCCAAATTAGTTTCACACCTTGGTCATATCTATTTTGCAATGGATTATTGAGTTAGCCAAAGGAAGAGATCTAACGATAGGTATAGTTTTCATTCTTACCTATTTAGAATTTAGACATGTGCAGTAATCTTGAGAAATAAAGAAATCATTTAAGTTAAGCATACTCGCAGTATTGACTTAAGTAAATTAAGATACCTACCTAATTTGTAGCTAACAAAAGGTATCTATTATTCATGCAACGAAGTGTCCAACGACATTTTTTACGATAAAATAGAGTTTCCCTAGTATAACTAATGGATATATAATTTCTACCGTTTAAAAACCTTAGCCATACAATACATATACTAATATAGTACCTTAGATAAGTATAAAAGTGTGGAAGGAAATAAAAAAATAATATTGTGTGTCAGTATCTATGTACAGTATGCATTTCATGTAAGTATACAAACAGTAAACAATCTAACAGTAAGGCAGACGACTAGATTGATCGTTACCACTGTCAAATTTGTGAACTGTATCTCCTGCAGTTTACCAGAATCCTTGCATTAGTTCATGGACTATAACTGTGCATAAGTCAGAAGACAAACATTGTTATATTCTATTTACTGCATAGTATTCCGTCAATAATGTTACTTTTCATGCAGCCAACTTAAAGGAAGCTTCGTTATAGAGCAGGGAAGAATTATTTGAGATGCAAATGCGAAGTTACACGGTTTGGTGTGAGGTAAGGGTAACTAACACACAGCTACTATTTCCGGAGTGCACAGTCAAGTCACGAATTCATGATGATAGTTAAAAAAAATTACAGTAAGTATAAGGTAGGTATTATATAGCTCTTAAGTAAGGTAACATACTTATTGTGGATACATATACTTAAATAATACATTATATGTATCATGCTTTGCAAATAATGGCTATTCCTAAATCATCATCAAGAATATTTACATAATAATATCAAACAAACGTAACAATGCTAATAATTATGTATACAAAGCAGAACAATAATTTGTAGACCTGAAAGTCAAAAGGTGAGTGCCCTATCTTGCGCCTTGCTCAGCTAATATCGACTCATCATGGTATCTAGGTATTCATTTTACATGTACATAATACTTACCTATGTTGATACATATCATAGTCATCATATATCTTGAAAGAATTTATGCTTTTGAAAATGGTTTAAATAATCGTTTGCAAATTAATCCGCAAATTGTATTCGTTTGTTTATTATGTAATACTAAAAGACAATTGTCTGAACACGAATTACAAATATCTCATTATTGTTTTGGAATTAATGATTTTTATTTACGCAGTATTGTTAATAGGTAAATATACTTATCTGTACTTCTAATTTTAATAGTTTTATGAATATCGTAGTTATCCTTTAATTGTGATAATGGATGGCCCTGAAAAGAATTTATAGCTTACTTGACAGTGGAATCCATCAGAAATATAACATTGAAATGTATAGTTCAGCACTTGGCCGAATTGTGTAAATATTTTAATGGCATTTGAACATGCAATGCATAATGTATGTATACTACAATATTAGCAGATTGTACTACGTGAATATATTTATAACAACGTCCTTCCTCGCAAATCTCAGCAGTCTAGTCTAGTATGATATGATTATGGTTCAATGGTCCTGAGTGCTAACAACATCATTGTCATGGAGCACACTCGTTCATAATAACATGTTTACCACTAAAGAAAATTATTTGAGTCTTATAGGTAAGTATGACACTTAAATTAATTTATTGTACATTTTGTACAAGTACGAATTCTACCCAAAGATTCATTACACCTTGAACTGGTACTTTAGTTTACTAAAATGGGCAAACAAAATTCAGGAATTAAATGAAATGGACATTTAGCCTGGTTGTGGATACAGGATGGGTTTTAATATCCATTTGCAGTGCAGCGCTAGCGCAGACACGAAATAATATCCCGTTTAAAATATTAATTGCTCATTAAGACCCTAAAGACAAAGTCAAGTTCAACAAATCCATGCAGGTTCGCCAGTCCAGTAGAAGACACGAAAAAAGAGAAAAAGATGCCGAACTCTGCATGTCTGGATCGTAAATATGTAAGAAAACAGTCAAAAACTAAATTGGCTAATCGTACATAAGTAAGTAGTGTATATTATGGTTGCTTTTGTATCCCGTGTACTCAACGACAACAATTAAGTGACGAATTATAATTAAATGCAACCATGTCAAGTGACATGAACATCGTCACTTTAATGTGGAAATTGTGGCATTGTCGTTGGGTACACGGGAAGACGATGTCTGTTGACATCATTAATTGGACATGACTTAGTTGGACGATGGGTGACGATGTCGACAGAAATCGTCACTTAATTGAATTTCCAGATTCGATTTGAAACCTGATACTTTAAAATAATTGTTATGCTTGGATGCGATTTTTTGTTCAGCGATGCCAGTGTTTAAATAATGAAATATGGAATACCTTAAACAAGTCGTGTTTCAATATACATTTTTTATTAGCTTTATTTACTCAAACTATTTATTAACAAGCGGTTTATACCTAGCGTAAAAACTTTTAGCAAACGATTCAATAATCTTAAGGTCAGACTTAAATACATTCATGATTTCAAAAAATGAACCATATCCATAGCATCTATAATATAAGAATATAAAGCACAACACACCGCAAATACTTGATGATTCCCGTTGCACCGCAAACGAATTTTGCCTCCTCATGATTCCAGGAGGTTTGCCAATAGAGTACCGATCCAAAGGAAAGCCACATGAGTCAAAATATTCATAAAATCCAGGCTCTGGGATGTAAAAGACAATCCAATGTCTCCCAGGCTTACTTCTTTCATCAGTGTTCATTACAATGGATATAGGATATTTCGTTTGTGAAAAATCAACCAAGTGCATTTCATCCGCAGCAATAACATAAAATGATCTGGCTTTTTCGGGAACTTTCATTTCATGATATAAAACATAGAGTAAACCATGCATATCAGTACCGCTTAGACCATCCATTTTTTAAATGTCGTAATAAACGTTTCGGTCTCTATCTATTGCAATCATTGTTTGAAATTGTCCATAAATGATAACATTAACCGATTGAGGAAGTGGTTCGGCAAACTTTAATTCAATTGAAATTTTTCCTTTTTTTGCCAACTGAAATCGACCATGCTTGTTTGATGGCAATAAATCAAATAAAAATAAAGTGTTTCCACTTGTATAATCAGTTCTAGCAATTCCACAATCCTGATCTCCTGCTTTAGACAGAGTATTATATCCTAAAAGATACTGATTGTTTTTAAAATCCAAATTTAGATTCTGGTAAATTACTGTTTCGTTATCAAGCGAAACAGTAATTGATGATAAGTTAAAATTTTGAAAGTTAAAAGGACTCTTATTAAAAGAACCTGCAAAACTTTGCGAGTCTACCAAGCCAATTACAAGGTATTCTGGAATTGGACCAATAAATACTGCGTCACTAATTGAGGATAATTGCTTTTCAGGAATACTGTATGATTTTACTTCCACTTTGCGGACAGGGTACATTGCTCTTTCGTTCCTGGCAAACGCTTGGGTTTGACTAAGAAGTAGTTGGGGATGTACTGTCACTTTCTTGACAAACAGGACAGCTTTTTGTGCAACTACCTTGTATGTTTTTGTTTTTGATGGTGACGCTAAACAAAAAGAGTCAAGACTTCGACGCAAACGCACAGTGACAGGAACGTCAGGAGGTAGATATTTCATCTGATCAGAAATGGGGCATTCCAAAGACCCAATTATTTCTACACAATTTGATCTAGCAGTAAACGACTTTCGTGTGATATAACCAGTGTTCTTGGTAAAGTCATCTGGAACTGTATCCTTATACCAAAATTGGGAAGTTAATCGCCCAGTTTTTTGTGCTTCAGTAGCAGTTAACAATGTCTTGATATAAGCTCTGTAGGGGTAATAACCAATTGAATCAGATATTGGTTTTCCATCCAATAATACTTCATCCGTATTGATGAAAGTATGAAAAAAGTTATTCTCAAGGGCTACATCATCAGCATCAGTAATATCAGTCCCATCAAGATTTGTAATTTTTACTATCAATTGCAGGAAATGATTGTTCAAATCCAAATAATGACTTCCATCACCTAACAATTGATATTCTATTGGATTTAGCGAATTCTCTATATTGCTTATAGGGTAAAATTTTTGATATTCTTCCATTAAGACACTAGCATCGGTAACAGGTATACTGAAAAGATCCAGTTCCGGTCTTGCAACCAGCTTTGAACCTGTGAATACAACAGAATCCATTGTCTTATTTACTTTTTCCTTTTGATAGATTTTTTCTTCTTTGATGTTCTCTTCTTGCTCTTCTTTTTACGACTGATAGTTGATTTACTCTTCCTGTCACCTTTACCTATTTGTTTTTTAACGCTTTTTTTAAATTTTACTGATTTAGATTTCCTCAAAGTTTTACTTTTACTGGGGGTAGACATTGGAATAGTATAATCAGGAAGCTCTTGGGCCATTCCCCCACCAACTTGCAGGCTATCTTTCATTGGCTCTAGCTCACACTTGTCGTGAATACAGTGGACATTTCTCATTTTATGTATATTTTGGCTTAAAATGTAGTTCTAATGTTGTTAAATTATTGCAAAACTCAATTGGTTCCCCAAATTGATTTGTAAAACGTACTCCAATATTATCGATGTGTGTACTCGCCAATGGTTTGTAAACGACTGGTGAAAAACTAGCAAACGTTGGTGTGTTTGTTGTTCCTGGAGGACATCTTGCTAAGCAGCGAGATAAAGATTCACCGTCCCCACTTGGTTGAACAATGTCGCATTCAACTTGTATATACTGCGTTATTTGACCAGTCTTTGGACTCAATGGTAAGGTTTTTATATTAATGTCGAATTTTGAATTTATTGGGATACCCAAATAATTGCAAATTCTTTCAGGAGGAGATATTGTAACATTTTCACCAATCATAATGTCATAATTGGTCCCCTTTAATATCATCCAATCTTTTCCATATGCTTTATTAAGTGTATTAGCCACATTCATTTCGCTAAAATCCTTTGGACTGTCTAGATATTTTTTCTCGATTGAATGTAATCTCTCTTGCACCATAATTACAGTTTTTGGTACAATTTTTGCAAACATTTCTGGGTTGGACCAATGTGGTGATAGATGAATTCCTTTTGAGAATTCTCTGTTATCAAAACCAATGCATTTACTAAAATATTCAGACAGGATCATCTGGCGATTATCTTGAGATGGATTGTAGGTAAGCTGAACTTTATATTGAACAGTACCGAATAAATCAAGTTTTATGTTATATTTTAAATCTTCAAACTGCATATTAGCAATGATAATAAAATCATCTACATTGACAACAGTTTTTATGAGTGGTATTTCAGTGGTAACACCTTTTTTATTAATAAGGTTTATTGTAAATCTTGTCTCCAATGGTATTCTGTTAAATGCACCGCCATCAAAAAAAGATTCCGTTGCATACGATCCTTTTGAAATTTCATTCGTTTTGACTCCAAGAATGGATTTTAAAGGTTCCTTAACCTCGATTTTATATTCATCAGTATAATTGTAAATAACAGTTTTAAAAAATTGATTATTTGCGTTGAATCGTACTTTTAAGTTAGCACGCGCAAAAATTGTGTCTACAATTCGTATGTATTCCTCAATATCAGATGTAAATTTTGTTGTTTTTAGAGAAAGTCGATCAGGTTTACTTAAATCCGAAGTGTAGTAAAATAATATTTCTGATCTCAAAGGAATTGCATTCCAAAAATCCTCGTTTATACTTTTTTCAGCAACATACACTGTTTTTGGCGCGCTTTGGGTAATTGATAGATTTAATACATTTTGTAAAATGTCTGGTACAAAGACATAAGTGCTATTTGTGTCGTTATCAATTGTACAATATCTTGGAGCTCTGGTATTTGTAACTTCAAATTTGAAATGTGGTGGTGTGTGCAACTGTTTTTCTTGATTATTGATGATAGTAAAAAACTGTTCTAAATCTCTACCCTTTTTTGGATAATCGCTGCCGCTATATAAATCTTTTTCAATAACAAGATTGCGATCGTCATTTGGAGAGTAAAATGAAGGAGTCATTAGAGTGTAAGATGCATTTAACAACCCAACTTCATGCGTATTATTGTAAAACTCATAAGGTCTATACATTTTGTTACGAAATTTATTTGGCACATTGTCAGGGTATGATGAACTATCATCACTTCTCAGAATATGTGTAAATCCTTTTCGTAGATCAAGAGGTGCTTTGACGATATCAGATGGAGCATACATGTTTACAGTTTGAAGTCTTGATTAAAACTGAGAACTTACTGAAGAAGTCACAGTAATGAGTACCCCTCCTGCAGTGTTGACTTGGGTATATATATCTGAGTTTTGTTTGGAACATAATATAAGGTATTTCTTACACGAAAACTATTATTTGTAGTCTGCTGAAAGTCAAAAACAAGATATCCATATGGAAATTTTGTAGCTTCACCATATGCAGCTAGTAAATACTTTGGTTTGCCGGGAGCTATTTGCTTATTAAGTGTAATTATTGTGGAAATATCTCTTGGCTGATTGAAATATACTAGATATAAAGAGTTTAAGGCTACTGTTCTTAAATTTTCACAAAATAAATTTTGTAGGA
Organism: Tomocerus mixtus; assembly: GCA_034694165.1. Lineage (NCBI taxonomy): Eukaryota > Metazoa > Arthropoda > Collembola > Entomobryomorpha > Tomoceridae > Tomocerus > Tomocerus mixtus. Next base: position 18,091 of record JAQFYC010001237.1, on the reverse strand, counting down.
TAAGTAATACTGTACACGATTTATGATGACAGAGTACTGTAAACCACTTATTTATAACGCTATTCTCCTTTTTGGAAAAGCTAAGCATTTTGTCATCGAAACACAAAATAGTATTTTTTCCTAACATATCCTCCAAACCGTCAATTTCCGTAGTGAATACAATATCGGGCATCGTTCTTTTCATTTCGTCGTATATGGGTTGCCAAATTTCATAAACATATATGACTTTGTCTATTGTCTTACTCATGATACTATCTTTGTTCTGCAAAAAGTCTTTAGTCAAATAGGATTTACCGGACTGCGTTGGCCCTACAAAAGTTATCGTACTTGGATGCTGTATTTGCATATTTAATACGCCAGCGTTGATATGTTCAGTGTTTGACATGATGAGTGCAAATGAAGCATAAAATAAAAAACAATCGAATAAAATGCAATAGGGTTGTTAGATGTGAATTGTTTATTTTATTGAAATGTTAAGAATAAATAATCTAAATGTATCTATTACAATTATCGAGCTCAGCAACAAAAGAGCATAATTGTTTTCCAAGTCGACGTCCCTGACTTGTATTAAGTGCAATTACCGGTCCATGCCAATTTGGCCACCTCGTTTGCACAACCCTTTTCAATATATGAAATTGATAATGTCCACTTGGGACACGAACTGGGCGAACAACAATTTTACCATCTGCTGAATGATAACCTAAGGATTCATGCCAAAAATCCTTATGCTTCTTATCCAAGTTTGCAAAATTATTGTGTGCCAAATGTGGAATTGTTAGATCAATAGGGGTTGTTGCCATTTCTTTCAAAATTTTTAAGATAAACTGGTATATATTCCTTCCCTCCGCTAATGTGAACGCAATCCGCGCCGGCTTCTGCTGCCCATATCTATGCTTCAATATGTGAACATAATACTTGTCATTTCCTTCATAATAGCTAGTCCTTACTCGCATATCGTCAATTTCAAAAACAGATTCGCCTTGAAAAAACATAGGATGACTTGGATCATCCGAGTCCGACTTAGTTGACATGGCTGCCTTACTGTCTAGGTCCACCATATCAAAATATTCAGTTTCATCAAACGGACTTTCAAGCAGTTCTTTATCGCTACTAGCTAAATTTGGTTCATCGACAGTTGCAGAAGTAGATGTTTTGCAAGATTCCTCCTTCATATTTAGCATATCTTCTTCCAACTTCAACATTGCCTCGAGCTGTTTCACCTCTTTGTAGAGTTCAGGTTTCAACATTTTCTTTGGAGGAGATTGGAAATTTCCAATTGTTTGCTGTATTAATGCTCGTTTCTGTGCAGTAGATATCATCCTGATGAAATTTGTAGTACTTGTGTATTCTTTGACTGATGAATGAGAAATGAATATTTGTAGCTCTACTGAGCGTGCCTTAAATACAGTTTTGGTTTGTGATCCAAAAGTGTTTTTGACAAGATTTCGTTCAAGACATTCTTAATCCAACAACTGCAGCTGCAAAAACGGAATCTTTTATTACAATGGATATAATGGATGTACGTGCAATCTCTTTTAATTTTTAAATTAAATTTTACAGTTTCCCCATAAAAAAGCAAAAGTACTTTTGTTCTAATGATCCAATCCTGCGTACTGAAGAAAGTTTAATCCTCTTAGTGACATGAAGATCACGTATTCATTCTAAAAATACAATAAAATTATTTATAATCCGTCAAAAGACCAGAAATACATGAAATTATATTGTAACCGTTGACTTCTGTGTGTAGGGTACGGGAATGAAGGAGGTGGTCCGCCCACTCCACTTTAAGATAAAAGGACAAATTTTTCCCACATTACGATCATTTGCAATGGAGAGCGAAGAAGAGTCTTTTATTTTTAAGCAACACAAAACTTCGAGTAAAGCAATTGTGGAAACTCCCCACTGTTTTAAATGCAATAAATGTTATAAATGTATAAAAGGTACAATTTTATTTTGTAAGTCATGCAAAGAAAAGCTTTTTATTTATAGTGTTGGAGAAAATACAATAACATCCCCTAGAATTTGTCCTGGATTTAACACAAAGTTTTTGAATGATATTGAAGTTCCAATAACAAAGTGTGGCTGTGACACCACAAATCAGTGTCAATGTTTCTTTTACGACAAGGATGGAAATAAAAATAACGGAGTTTTTGTAAAAATGTTAAGCTGGTCACTGTTTTTGGATGAGCGTTCCACGAAATGAGTTTGGCACGTTTTGAACGCAACAAACACTTTTTAGAAGTTCTATGTGAAAGCAAACCTAGTAAACAACAAAAACTAATAAGAAAAGCGGATAATGATGAACTGAAGGCGATAATTGAATGTTTCATCAATTTCCCCAACTTTGAGCAAGACGCACAACAGAAAAAGCAATTTAAAAAAATTAGCAAAGCCTTGCACAACCTTAATTCACACGTTTGGAATTTGAAGACAGCCAAAGCTTATATAATTAAAAATAAAGCACTATTGAATCCTGTACTATCATTTTTACTTTATAAAACATTTGAAGCATTTGTGTGTCACATTAAAACAATATGACTAGTATTTTAATGCCAATTCCTGTTGAAATATATAACGATCCAGAAGTTTATGCCATAATTCAAAAGAAATTGAAGCATTATACTGGCAAAAATGTACAGGGTGCTCCAAATGCATCTGTAGTTTCGCAGGATACAAAAGAAGATTATTGTAATTGGATAACTTTTGAAAGTAAATATATGGCAGAATGAATTTCTTTTGTCCTTGCTTCAAATTAGTATCTCTAATCACCACTAGCCACTATTCGCAACCCCTCCCCGACCGTGACTATGACACACACACATTTCTACCGTTAATCTTGCCCTGCAATCATAAACCGTGTCAACCGAATGCTGCAGAGAATTATGACCATTTATTAAAGTTAATTGATCCTTCAGGAAAAAGTCCTGAAGAGAAATGTTCCCGTTTCAAGTTCAAGGAAAACGTTGATTTTGTTGGTGATTTAGTAGATGGACCGACTTATCCAGTGTCAGGATATGATTTTGATCATTATGAGCGACTCCCATACATAACAGGCTGCAGTCATGATATGTGCATTGATAATTCTGAACGCTACAAAGATATTGTGAAATTTGCCAATGGGGATATAACCAGCTATGATTGGATGCAGAAGTATCATCCTAACCCCTCAATGAAGAAATGTATATTATGTCTAAAAGTTTGTTTTGAATAAATTAATAAACCTTTTTCCAATAAAATTTGGTATGATCTTTCGCATTTATTTTTTATATTAATAAATACATACAAATAGGTTAATACATTTTCTTTCTATCTGTTACTCGAGAAGACGGCTTTAGTTTCTGCAATTTTCGGTTTTCGACCGCAATTGATTTTTTATTTTTGATGGCAGTTGCCTTTTCTTTAGCATGCTTTTCTTCCATTAGTTGACCAACGTCGTCTTCTACTTTCTGCAATTGTTGTTCATAAAAACCGCCAGTGACCGGTTCTTTCATTAGATCTTCAACTAAATAAGTGACAGGCTTTGTTTTTTGAACAGCACGTACTTTAAATATTTCTTTACTCCAACTACTTTCATATCCTTTTGCAAAGATAATTTTTTGCTTGGACAAACGTACAAAATTGCCAACTTTAAGCAGCGGATCAGGATATTTCAATTTTGAGAATTTTTCATAATTGAACAACCAAACTTTTTCTTCGTTTCCTTCTTTGTATACATCATTAGGAGTCATATGGGGTAGGCTATGATGAATTGTGTTGTTATAACTGGATATGATCGACTGAAGAATATCATACCATTTATTATTTTTGCGGTATGCAAAAACCCTTTCTAATCTGGATTTCACATTTCGAATCGATCTTTCCACCAAAAAACTTTTTAATTCACTAAATGTGCTAAACATTTTTATATTTTTAGAATGCATAAAATCTTTCATTTGTTTATTATAGAACTCTTTCCCAAAATCCACTTGGACTAATCTTAAAGAATTCAACTCTTTGTTTTTTAAAATCTTTTTGAAACCAGCTAGTACAGTATTTCCCTCTTTATTTTTAATTCCCACAGCGTAAAGCTTGCGGGAAAATGCATCAATTGCAATTAGAATCCATTTTAGTTGTCGGTTATCCCTAAAATATTTTGAGTAGTCAATCAAATCCATAACCAATTGATCAGAAACAAAATTAACAATCAATCTTCGGCGATTTTTAATGGTTTTCGCTGCTGGGCGGTACAGTGAAAATGCTTCTATTCTACTTAATTCTTTTTCAATTTCTTTTTTATTTGCAAGTTTATTCTCTGTCAAAAACCCTGACAATCCCGAAAAACTTCCTGGACGTGAAGGTGTAGTGTACTTTCTTTTGTTAACAGACATGCTTTAGGATTTGGATGTTGTCAGTGCAAGAACTATTTTGGAAATAATACTCCAAGCCAATGAGTACATTCTTGATAAACAAAATAATATATACAATAATACAGTTGCTATGTTTATATACAACAGTTTATAATACATTTGGTTTACATCTTCCCGTAACTCTAATATTGTTCGGATAACTAGCTGATCGTAAAGTAATCTTGACTTTTTGTCTAGCAATATGTTACAATGTTCCGTTTTAAATATTTTCTGGTATACAATAAATTTCTTTAAAATATTATAGTTAAAATGCAGTGGTTTTTCTTCACTAATACATTCTACTTCAATTGTATTATTAGTAATAATTCCAATAATTACTTCGTTTTTTCCAATCGTTTTTAAACATTTTTCGCATTTAATTTTTACTTCATTCGAATTGAATATGGACAATACACAGTTACAAAACAATAATACGATACATACGTATTTTAAACAAATGTTTACGGTTGGAGTTCTAATAAGTCAATGAAAACATTTTTACAAAACTGTTTATATTATACATTAGTCTTTTTGAAATGTAAAACAATTATTACATTTTTGCAATTACTATGCAACATCTCATCACAACCTGACAATAATTTTACTGATATAGTTTCAAAACCTTTGGTTTCAATGCTATTGTAATAAATTGGATGGAATGATAGATTAGTGGATGAGGCGTTTAAAATATCACTCGATACAGTTCGCATCGTTTTAGATTTCTGGTCTGCGCTTGGTATGCCATTAATCAAATCACATGTAATATTTATTTGATTTCTACATTTTTCTGTTGTATAGAATTCCGTTAAATACTTGCACTTATTTGTATAAACGTTATCAGTGTTAGTACCGAAATAGGCAGCAATGGTAGGAGGTAGAACTATATCGTATTGCTTTGGAATATTGAATTCAATGTTATCATCCTGGTCCAATATAATCCAAGGTAGTGCCAGAGCATCGTTTAGTACTTGAATAACAGATGAGCGACTTCTATTTTTAGGAATTGGTATAGGAAATAAACTATTTCTTGATGTTAGCTTCGTTAAAAAAAGCAATGATTTTAGGTTTTTCATTTTGTGGAATATCAAAGGATCTGTCAAATTTCCTCTAAACTTCCCCGAATGGAACACACTTTTTTCAAATCCTAACAATTCAGCGAGCTGCGGGGACAACAAAATAGTTTCTTCTAAATTGTTTTCATATATATTGATTTCGACTTCATATTTTACATTTTCAAATAATTCAAAGTAGATATTTATATTTTCTCTTGCAAATTTTTGATTAATTTCCTTTAAGAAATGACTCCAGGAGCCAGATTTTTTTATGTTAAACACTTTTTCAATACCGGTAACATTATCTTTTGCTATAAGTGTATAAGATAAAACTGTACACGGTTGCAGATCCTCTACAAATGACAATGATCTATATGATGTTCCATCCGTATCTTTTCCAACCAACAATGGCGGTAATTGCATCTTCCGTGCTAAATCCTCAGTAATGTACAATTCAGTGTTAGGCTTAATATAAGTATTAATACAAAGAGGTCTTTCTTCCAAGGAAAATTTAATGTTTATGTTATTTGCAGTAAAAAGATCATTTATATGACTGACAAAGCCTAACACATTTGTTTGATTTTTAAGAAAATCTAGAGACATATCTACTTTGCCGGAGGTAGGAAAGGGGCTGTTACTACAAAGAATACTGTAAACCTTTTTTGGTAACTTTTTCCATTCACTAATATTAACAATATCATTCGCGTAATGGCGCCCTCTAGAGTATACTTGCTCTGATAAGTTAAGAACTTTACCAAATTGTGGTGGTAATGATAAATAAACATCATCTAATATGTCCAATACTATTCTATTAGATAAATGTTTATTTTTAATTGTAAAATTGCAAGGCACAATATTTTGTGATGTAGTTAGATTATCATTTAAATTATTAATCATTGATTCAAAGCTATCATTTTCTTTTATATTATAACTTATTCTCGTTGAAGTATTTATCTTAACTTTTAAATTGCGATCGTCATGTTCGCTAAACACTTGCGTTGGATTTTGATTTATAAAAATTTCCGATAAACCAACTTTCCAATCCTCGTTAAGGTTATATGATGTTGTAAGATTGTTAGTAAAATTAGTTGAAGTATTTTTAGGATACTTAGCTTTACAAAGAGATGAATCAAGTTGGATATAAAACTCGTTACAATATTCAGAGGCCATGTTTCTGCTTCAAGAGTATCTTAAGCACTAAACATGGAGTCGTGGAAAATGTACATATATACATATATTACGAAATCTTAAAAGATACCTTTTGTTATAGACTGCATGTTGTATTTGATTATATCTGGGTGACCATGTGGTAGACTATCAACTGAATTAATTTGAAACCTTTTTGTGTCAATGCAGCTTAAAGCTACTTTAGTACCTGTTTTTGTATATAAAGTATGATTCTCAGATCGAATTAAATTCACTGGCAATCGTTTTAGTTCTCCACTATCTATCACAGCATTAAAAAAGTCGTGACGTATATGTGGCATACTATATGAAGAAACTCCTTTAAGCTTTATTTCATTAAGTTCGACATTCCTTGCAGCAGTTTTGTCATCTTTCAGTCCTTCAACATATTTCAATAACGAATAGGCTTTGGGTTTTATTGCAACAAATTCAATTATGAACAACGCTTCCGGCTACAATCAAAAATCAATACAGGTTATAAAGTGGAAAAATATTTTTTTATTTTTTGGGCATTAGCTTTACCAACCTTTAATAAACCAGGAACTCCTTTTCTACTGTTGTCGTACAATGAAAATGTTTTCTCCAAGCATGAATAATCGTACATGTGACTGAGAGATTTCATATTGTTTAAATAACAATTTTCCTTGTCTACAACACTGAAGATTATTGAATCTGTCACAAATATAAGGACGCATAAAACAATGTAATGCCCGCAAAATTTAAACTTTATAATTATTGGAGTAAATCATTGCCACATTATACCTGTGTCGCAGTAAAGGATTGAACAATGTGGCCAAAACATTGGTTTTATTCCTTTCATGTATTGAGGGCCTGACTTTGCGGAACCATAAACTGTTTCATACAATCGAATTTTTGAAAGTTCCAAAACACAAAATCCAACAATCTGAGTCTTGTCAGCAACAACTTTCATTTTTTTCATCTGAAATATACTGAGGTTGTCATTAATAATCTGCACATTGTGAAAATTTGGTTTAGACACAAGAGATTCACAATCGACACGTGTTGTACATATAACCATGTCACAATTATCTCTGTACTTTTGAAGAGTTTTCCCATAGCATACATTAATCGCAGCCTTTGCCGCTTTCTTGATTGCCATCGACTCGGACTTTGTGCGTATATCAACATTCATATCAATGTAGCTTTTCATGAATGGTGCTTCTTTAAATCGATATGCACAGTATCGTTTCCCAATTTTAGCGCCTAAATGCATCCAATATTGTAATGTCTTATAGTATGACGCGTAATGGTCTTTGTCATTGACTGATAAAATAAGTTTTTTACAGCCTAGTGGATTAATTATATCCTTTTTGTTCCTTTCAATATGTAATTTTTGATATGGAGACATTTCCTCATAACTAATTTTTCTACATTCCGGTATGATAGGAAAATCGGAAGTATACTCAAGAATTTCCTTCGGGTAAATGATTTGAGCCTCGATAATCCACCCTACTCCAGTGTCTTCGGGTAACTGACCGATAGAAAGTACCTCTAATTCTTCTTCTGTAAGTTTCTCAAAGCCAGACACAGGTAGGTAGGACGACAAACAGTATCCATAAAGCTGATTTAGGTCACTGTAATTTATATATTTGCGAACTTGTGAGGAGTTGTAGTTCCCGACTAGTTCATTATTTGCTGTTTCGCGTCTTCGTCCGACATGTACGACGCCTCCTATCGTTCAAATAAATGAATTGGAAGTAAATGGCTGTCCACTTAATTGTTGTGTTACAATACTGTCAATACTGTCTGTACAACACAATCATTTACCTCTTATATTTGATTCAATTAAATGTAAAAGATTCACGTCTTTTATTATCTCCAGCTCCACTTTTGTTTTAAATAGCATACAGGCCCAACTCTACCCTTAAAATTAATGATGATTATTAAAAAAAAACTTTCTTTTCACAATATAAATCAATACCACAAAGATACCTGGCAAGGACCAGAAATTAAATGGCTCTAGGACGTGCGTCTTCATTATGCTTTTTCGATAATGTTCCATGGCTTGGCTTAAAAGAAGTACATCACACTTCAAATATAGTAGCATGAATTGCTGAAACGTCTGACAATCGAATTCCTTCCATATTGTCTTTGCAGATAAATAATCTGCATCTGAGATTTCTTGTTGTTTCAGCTTTGAGTAAAAAGCTTCTTTAGGTGGTAACGACGTGGTTTTCAAAATGTCGGTACTTGAGAAATATTCATATGGGAAAATTAATTTATTCTCTAAAAGGGCTAATTTATTCGGATCTTTAATATCATTAAATCCGCTATGCAAAATGTCAAATGTTACGTTGTCATTTTTTAATGTTTCCACAAGGCTATCCAAACTGGAGCCTAAAAAGTTCATGGAATCCATGAATTTTATTTTATTATCCAGTATCAATCCCATGAAACGTTGTGAATTTTTAGGTATCACTTTCACAGATTTTGGCGGATAGTATATCAGAGAGTTTATCAAGATGTGATGGTCATAGTGGCTTGAGTTGTGCGCAATAAATGGAATATATTGCTTATTTTTTGCAGCTAGATTGCATGAGTTACAACAACTTCCATTGCGGTAAGGTAACCCTATTAAAATCATTATTGTCTGTTTAGTATATATATATATATACCAAAAATATAGTTTTTTAACCTACCGGTAGTATGGTTATGGTGATAAGTCTTCCAATTAGCTGCATTAAATTCGCAATCGCAAATGCAGCAGTTTTTTGCATTCTCAAAAGCTTTCTGTTGGCTATATGTTAACGGCAGTTGTCGGTTAACTTTCAATTTTTCAATCAGAACTTCAGCGATGCCAACTGAAACTTTAATAAAATGTTCTAGGACATCTTCACCACAATAATGATGATAGGCAAGCAGCCCCTTTGGCCCCATTACTGCCATGCCGTAAGATATTGGAACGTGAATCGAATCATAATTCATATAACTAGACGTCAAATCAGGCTTCGGACTATTAACAGCACAGGATTGAGCTGCCCGTAGATAGCATTCAAAATCATAGTATACTATGTAGGGTAAAGGAAGCGTATTTTCACCAAAGGTGCACTTAATGTAGTCGTATTTAGGAAAAGTCACTACCTGACTACCTAATGTAACGCATGTTTTAAAATGATTAAGCATTTTTACTTTACACAAAAATTTTGTTAGGCAACTAGGGCAATAATGATGAGGTACTTTCTCAGACATAAACTTTGAAAAATCGATAATTGGCACGAAATGCATGATATCCATTTCTTCTGTCTCCTCCAAATATAAATCGATATGTCGATCGCTATAAATTTTCGTAAGTCTGACTGGACTTATCTCCTTTTCGTCATGTGTATATATATTAACAGATATCTGATTTTGTTTCTCAAATCTGTCAACGTCTACTAAAGTGACAGGATATTTAATTCCATTCCAATTTAAACCGATGTCAATCTCATAGTTTTTATAATTGTTGAGGGCTTTAAATTCTCTGGCGTCGAGCTTTACTGGATCCTTGTGCAGCATACATGCCACTACAGCATGTTTAAAACATTGACTGTCAAAGCTAGCAGTCAAGTATAAGAGACCTCTTCTATATTTAAGGTTATCAGGTCTTTTTGGTCGTTTACCCCCGCCTATTTTCAAAGGTGTGTATTTTGCAACCATTACATCAAGCGATATAATGTGATCAATTGCCCAAGAGCTGGATTCGCCATTAAAATTGTTTAATCTTTCTAAAATCTCGTTAAGTGAATCCGTAATAAATTGATCAATGTCATTCTTATTCAAAATTGGAAGAAAGTAACCTTCTAATTTGACATTTTTAAATATTTGCTCGTCTTTTTCTTTATTCTTAGTAGTGTCATCAATGAGACAAAAGAATATTTCCAATTTACATTTATACCGCGTATAGAATGCTAATAATTCTTCCAGCAACTTAACCAAAGATGCATCTACTTCATTTATCAAATGTAAAACTAATTTTGTGTCATGGATTGGTGTGTAGGAATATTTCGCCAATGATCCTCTGTGTATTCGAGCAACCTCCTTAAAAACACTTGTGTCAATGAGATTGTAATTATCACTTCCATGTCCATAGCCCACTTGAATGCATGTATGATTTGCAAGTATGGCAAACCTTTGAAAACAACTCGGGCATTCGTGTTCTACTTGCATGTGGCGTTCAATTTCTATGTTCCTTCTGGCTGTGTATGAACAATATATACATAAGATACTGTTTTGTCTTAGCCCGACATACTGTCCACTTCTGCTGTTCATGATTCCTTAACTGCAAGCAGGCTGCAATTATTGAAATCGAATTGTGTAATGAATGTAATTGTGTATTAACGATATAATTTTTCATTTATTTTTTATTTTTTCAAGAAACCCATTAAAATTACAATATACAGGTAATGTAATATTAGAATTATTTAGCATACTTTCTAAGCTGGAAATGGATCATTTTACACTGACGTAAGGTCAATCGAATTGAGTTATTCGACAGAACCCAAAAATATACAATTTCTAATTTACATTTATCATCAAAATCGACATCTGTGTATGAACATACTTTTATCAATTCCAAATCAAAAATTTCGGAAAATCTATGAGCAACATCTGTACAATTAGCATTTCTATTTAATTCAATGCATAAAAGTATGTCATCCAGTAAATCATGTAGGTGTTTAATAAATTTTTCTTCAATACTAATCTGCGATTCCTTATTACGTAATATTACTTTTTCTAATTTGTTGTTGCTACTTATTTTACAATTTCTACATAGGTCATGGATTTTACCGTCTATAAAACAGCTGCAAAGTGTATTGAAAAACAGTATTTCCATTTTTGCGACAAACAATTTACAATTTCATCCATGTTTTTATAATTTTAATCATTTCGATTTCTGTTAGCTGTGATTTAGGTTGACAGTATTCGCTGGAAATTAAATTTATTTGCTCAAGGAGGGAGTGGGTTTCGGCAATGCTAATTATAATTTTATCATTTCGACGAAAGTCAATATTAGAAATTATTAATTTGCAATCATGTTCAAATTGCGACTGATCTGTCTGACATCTTTGAAATGATATTTTAAAATGTTCAGATATAAAATCCTCAACTACCATACAACTATCCTGTTGAGAAATTTGTACAGAGTACAATATGTTCTCTAGACTCTCCTTCAATTCATTGATCCGGCTACGTTTCCTCAAAGTAAATTTTTGATTTCTTAAAAAATGATGGTTGATTTTTAACCTAAGTGTTAGATAATATTCAAAAGGATAATACGGGAGCTGAACTGTTGTTGTATTCGTTGCCTTCACTACAAATGGCGCATTTTTTTTAATTTTTGGGCGAGCTTTTAGTAGAACATTAAAATCAGAAAGTTCTTTAAATTTTACTGATACATAAGAAAACTTACACATTGCTTTTAAAAATAAACTTTTTGCACTGCCTCAACTTTATTTCTGCAAATAAAACAATGCTTGACGTGTATGATACATCGACTGCAGTAGGATAAGTGTGCACATTTCATAGGCATGAACTCTATCTCAAATTCATGGCAAAAAACACATTCAATCCTGTTATTGACACAAGGAGTAGGTGTAAAATTCCTTATGTTGTAATAGAGACATTGGCTTTTGTGAGCTGTGTCGTATTTATGTTTCTCGATAATCGTTTTGGGAAAGCGATAATTAAAATTACAATAAAAGCAAACGACGCGAAAATTTTTAAAAAACAGTCCTTGTTTTGCTAATTCGTCAACTGAGGGTGTTAAAATTGAATATGTACGCATACGATTATCAATATCAATATAATTCTTGTGACAAACTCCTCCTTTCCTAACTTTATACTCGTGCATTATACTTGCATCTCCATGGACACATCTAAAATTAACAAAGCCCACTATGTTTCAATTCAATCGCTCTGTGACTCACATCCAAATATTTACCAGAAACGTTATTTAAAAAAGTTATTTGCCATATGTTTCGAGAAGTAGATTTTCGCAGTGTATGCACAGTAAATGGCAGCTCTGTGTATTCGGGTCTGCAATATGAAATGAACTAACTTCAAATCGACAATATCCACAATAGAACGACAAATTAATTTGCCAATAGCAGCAAGTGCATATGATGACTGGAACCATTACTTAAAATAGCATTACCAATGTACTGATATCTGTTTATACTAATGGTTCTTCGCATACAACACAAAGCAAATTGCATACTCCTTCAAAGATTTTTTTGTGAATTGCATATTTTTGCATTCGACATTTTTCACAGTACAATTTAACATGAAGACTCTGACAGCATTGTGGGCATGAAAATTCTACATGTGTCATGTTTACTCAGTTAGACCTAGTCATGTGTAGTATTCTATTGAATAGCTAATGATTTATTAGACCTGTGTGGTGTGAAGAGCGTATCTTACATTGACTTTGCCAATTATTTGTTCATTATTCAAGTCATAAATCTTCTACAAAACGTTTCTTCCTTCTAATGTTTAAAAATTTTTTCTCAAATTCCAGAATTCGTTGACGGAAGCGAAGTGAATCCAGGAGATGACAGTTTGCGTTGTAGATCTTGTAGCTGGACACATAAAATGTGACGGGAAGGCGGTCGAGTGTAACAGATTTCATGTATTCCCCCACTAGAAAATACAAATTCACGTCAAATGCGTCGTTATATAAATATAGATAGAATATCCGTTTGTAATTCAGTAAATTCTTATCATTATATATTTTGGCAATCAACGATTCTGTCCACCCCACGTGACTTACATATTGGCTATTAGCTATTAAGATTTGAATTGTTTGTTTTTATTATTTCCCGAATTCAACACCGTTCTGATGTTGGCAAGGGAGATTTGAGATTTGCCATATTAGTGTTATACTTTTCTACTATGGCTGTTATTGGGCTGTTATGTTATAAATCTATGGTTACTGCATTTCTAATATGTATGCTTTTCTTTTTGGATTGAGACGTGAGATTTCACAAAGACAACCCCGTACACATTTAAATTGACAAAAAATACAAATAAATTACCGGTAATTACTGTACTATCCTAATTAGGAAGAGTGAGGAAGAGAAGGTAATTGCAAATTACACCCATACTACCAATTTGTAGCAAGGGTGTTCAGTTGGGGTAATTACAAATTACACCCCTTTCATACAGTTCACCAACCCCACCCAGTTATTGCCAGTGTTCAGTTAGGGAAATTGTAAATTACACCCGCTTCAACCAATTCACCAACGATTGTGCTCAGTGTGGGAATTGTAAATAAATAATAAATTTTGAATATTGTTCAGTCGCTACAGCACGCATTTCTCAACGCACAACAGCGTGTAATACCTTAAAATGATTGTTAGGACTGGGACACACGGGTCTCCTATTGTGATGTTAACCGTTTATTATATTGTACTGCAAAATTTTATGTTTGACTTTTATTCCTTAAAAAATATTAGAAGAGGTTGTGGACACGTATGTAACCTTTTATTATGATTCCCCAAGAGGTAGTACACAATATTTACTTAGCTACAGTTCTAGATTCACCCGGTAGCGAAGCACCGGGCTAAATACTAGTTTTTAATAAACTGGTATAGTAACCACTATAAATGACCGGTGAAAAGTACTATTCGTTAAATCTCACATTGCCTCACCTAATACAGTCCGATTTTAGTCAAATCTCAGTTCAACAATATTGAACCGTTTAAAAGTTACAAGGTATTGATCAACCCCTGTACCCCATAGGGTGCTTCGATTTGAAGTTGGGGCACTGTGAGAAAGTAAAATTTATCCCTGCATTGAAATCCGTAAACATAAATCAAAAAAAGTTTCCCCGTTTAAAAGTTATGGTTAGCATTTATTTGCCTAAATAAAGTACGTTGCTGCTTTTCAACTAAGGATGAACTTCTCTTTTCCCACGAATAAGTAAGTTAATCTAACCGTCTTATACTTCAAACGTTATTTTGTATACGGACGGACGGACAAAACCATATTCAGCTTCGCTGGTAATAATCCTCATTGTAATAATTTTTTATTTCGCCAACTAATTAAATACACACTAATTTCTTAAAAGGTAAAATAGTTATTGTATGCTCATTGGCTTTGAACAATTGAAGTTTGACTTCAATAAATGTATTTTTGGTTTTGAATATTATAAAGAAAGAGATAAGGAATCAGACATTTTGCGTTGTTGATAAATTACAAAGCGAAATAATAAATAATAGAAAAGGATTTAGCTTAAAGTACACCAAAGAGTTTATTGCATATTACCCGTTTCTGTAAATGACAATTTCGTGCCTTCAATTGTACTATGGTGGAGTGTAAACCTATAAAAAAAATACTATTATTATTGCCAGTAAGTGGTATAATATATTATAGATTCGTGTATTTGATATAAATTCTATACAACGTTAAGAAACTCTGATGTAAAAGGGAAGGACTGCATCTCTACTTGTGGGAAAATACAATACATTACCCATCTTGGATGTAATAAAGAAATAAGACATTTTAGATTCATACCTTGTTAAATTATTTGGTTTCATGCATTTTTACAAAGATTTCTCAAATGTAATCAATCTTATAGGCGTGAAAAGGAGCTGTGTAATGACAGTCATAGTCGTTTAATTTCTTCCTCTGCGGCCAAGAGTTCTCCTGAGGGGATTTGGAAAGATAAGTGAGGAAGGAAAATTTTTGCTTCGTATTTATAGCAAAATTATTGCATAAAAAATATTTTAAAGCAGAATACCGTAAAGTTGCAATTAGTAGTGCAGGTTTATGTATTTCGTTTTTATGTACTCGAATATTTTTGTATTTTTATAATATTAATAGAGATTTGATAAAAATATGTGTAGGTATAATATATAGCATTTTAAATAAATAAATTAGTGTTAAATCCCAGCATGTTAATCAAAACTTTTTAGATCAGTGCAACTTTCTACCTAGTACTCTTTATTAATATATTACGGTGCACATTATTTTCGGAGCATGTCATTTGTCTCTTGCCATCGCTGAACGCTAAATGCTTAAATTCAATTTTTCTCACGAACAAAACTAAAAGAAACATTAGAAGAAAGGATCAAAATCATAATTAGCTCCGAATTTATTCGAGTGCAGATTCCCTTTATTTTCAGGTAGCTATTAAATATTTACAGCTATGCTGATCATCCTTACAGCTTTTGAATGCCCGACCACTAATCTTCTCTATAGTCTTCCGGACACGTAGTAAGAGGGATGAATCTTTAAAGGGAGCCTTAGAAGGAGTAATAAAATAAGTAGGTATTGTAAGTTTACATGTCAAGTCAACTACAATGTGCATGGCCATTTCTGCAGCATGTAGCTATTTTAGTCAGCATTTCCTTATCATCCAAGTAAACCTGGGAATTCAAGTCACTTTACATGCGTACTCGGACTAGAGCGCTGGATATAATTTTCTGCTTTTCGGTTTTTGATAAATAAAAATATTTTGTTCGAATTTCCATTGGTGTCAATAGTACACAGAAGTTTATCTAGGACGTGTAAGAACATGCGACTCCGATCTGGCTTTCAATACAGGTATGTATTAATTTAACATTAAATATCAGTTTTTAACAACAATAATGATGGTGCAGGTAATTATTGTATATATTCTACATTTTACTGCAAATCCCACGCATCATAATATTATGACTTTTTGTGACTTAAAATATATTAATGGCTTTTGTAGCAAAATAAATGATAAAGTCTACGTCTATTAGAATTCTTAACTTATCTTTCTAAAAAACTACTTATATATAAGAGTTCCAAATTAACAAATAAAAGTAGTAGAGACAATCTCTCAATAATTTGCTATACGTTTTGCAGTAGCATAAAAGTATAAATGGATAAAAGCTATTTTCTCATTCAGTATTACATTTTTGACTGGAATTTATAAAACCTACATAATTCTTCTAGGTATAGAATAATCAAAGTTGGTGAAGAGTCAGCTTGCATAGATTATTCTTTTGGCTGGAATTCCACCAAACGAATGAATAAAACTCTACGTGCTTCAGCTGCAATTAAACAGGAACCTGTATCGGAGTGTGATTCGTAAGTTCGATTGTTTTGTAAATGCTATTCAAGCAAGTTATTATTTGAAAATATTCGTTATGTAATTATTTTAAAACATATGAACAGGACTTCTACCGTTCCTTTTCCATGGAGAAAACGAAAACGTTGTCGACAGCTTCCCATGGATACTGAGTCTAGCGATTCGGCAAGGGGTACAAATACACCATCGTCAACAGACACAGACGAGGAGAAGGAAGTATCCTGTTCTGACTCTTTTACCACCGAAAGACTGACGGCAATAAGGAATGGTAAAATTACCAAATGCAAATACGTCCTGCGAAAGACTCGTTTTAGCAATGGAACTAAAAAATGGATTGGCACCCGCGTTCCCATTCCTTTCACAGACGCAAGGTATTCCTATTTGCAAAATAACTATTTATTACATAGTTGAAGCATTAGTATTGAAATAGAAACTACATTAGCTTGAAATAGAGTAGAAGCATTAATATTTATGTAAGTATTCAAATTATAATGTATGTCAACCTATTTTATTTTGTTTTGTGTTCATTTTAGTTCTGATGAATCGAATCAAGAGGACATTGACTCTTTTGTTTGCTCTCCAGTCTCATCAGTCTCTCTCTCTCAGTATTTAAGTCCATACCCCGTTGAGGCTGGGGACGCCTTAGTACATCCCATTCAATCGTCCCATTCTCAAATTGTGGAACATTCTCTGTCTCAGTATGTAAGTCCATACCCCCTTGAGGGTGCAGACTTCTTTGTACATCCCATTCAATCTTCCCATTCTCAAGTCGTGGAACATTTTTGTACTTCAAACCCGACAACTGTCATAGCGTTTGCGGGATCTCGATTTGATAATCAACCCCCTGAAAGTTCAGGTAACCGGTCGACTCCTGTTTCAGTAGGGAGTCGGTCGCCTTCTATTTATTCGTCCGAAGATGAGCAGACATTTCCATTGGATTTGTCAACTCGCACCAGCCCAAGGAGTCCTTCTCCCGGTGCTGGTACAAATTGCATTTGCCATTTTCTTCCTTTGGCAGTGGCTCAACAGGTAATAGCAAATCCGTATCCACCTCGCGATCCAAGGAAACGGTTTTTGCAAACATTATCATAGATTTATGAATGTATGTAAATGATACAATGCGCATATCTGATTTTTACACTAAATATTTTGAATGTAACTGATACGATTCATTTTTGAAATCATTAATGTGTTTAAGTCTGACCTTAAGATTATTGATACTTTTTGGTAGTTTTTATGCTAAGTATAAATAGCTTGTTGGTAATAGTTTGAATTAATAAACTAAATAGGAAATCATGTATATTGAAACATGACTTGTTTAAGGTATTTCACATTTCATTATTTAAACACTGGCATCGCTGAACAAAAAATCGCATCCAAGCATAACAATTATTTTAAAGTATCAGGTT
>JAQFYC010001236.1:0-37469 GCA_034694165.1 Tomocerus mixtus | reverse complement strand
ACCATGCCCATCATTTTTATTCCATTCACTCTGGTGACCTGCAATTTTTCCCCGAAAAGTCGTCAAGGTAACCTTAATGAACATGTGTCTTCTTTATCAATACATGGAAATCATCATTTTACAGTGTATAGCGTTCGTGTATAGTAGAGTATGTATATCATAGTGTTTGGCGTGTTCTTTTGATCATCATCATGAATCATTTTGTCTTTAGTAATTTACCAATCACATTACATTAGTCATTACGTTACTGTATATGAAGTTGCGAAACATTTTTGTCAATCAATAAACCTGAGTCACCATAGAATGCAATTATTAGCATAAACTGCAGAAATTGTACCACACATGAAGGATGGATTTACGTTCCAGAAGCTGAATTTTTTCAATAAATAAAATATTTCAATAATTTGGCAAGCAGTTTAACGTTACGGTTAGTGGGTGCTTATACATTGGAACTCGTAAGTTTCAATAATAACTGAATGAAAAAATGAATGAAAATGGTAGTATGTAGTTGGTGAATTCTGAAAGGCACACAATATATTGTATCTCGGGCCGAATATTGCCATATTTCCAAAACTTGTTCCTAGAACTACGCCATACCACTTTTCCAAAAAAAACTAGATTTTCAGACAAAAAAGGCGGAAGTCTTTGCGAATTTATTGCATGCAGCGGAAAGTAAATATCAAAAATAAAAAATGTTAGATCCGAGATAATTATTGAAAATATCCAAATTTAAAGTGGTCGTATATTTTTGAAATTAAAACTGACCGAATGTGTCAAATCTGTGACCCTCTCCTATAGTATATCTTTCGGAAGTTATCATCTGCTCCCATTTCCATCCATTTTCTATTGAGTTATGAGCGAGATAGAAAAGAGTTTAAAAGAAATGAACCATATTACCTTAACCTTAAATATTCGTTTATTTTTTAATTTATAAGTACACTACTATAGTAAAGCTGCATCATTAAAGGAAACCAGGCATTAACGTTGCTTCCTACTCCTACGCATTGTGAAGTCTCAGATAAGCAGATGCAAATAATATGCTTATCAGTCTTCACATGACACAAAGGCTCGGTTAGCGGCTCAGATTAGTCAAATAATTAGTTAATTACCTTATAAGTACATTTAGTAATGCATGGTAAACACATAATATATTAATATCATATAAATACAGAAATAGTCGGATTCGTATAATATCCAATTCGGAATAAATACAAATCGTATAATGTCCAATTAGGAATAAATACAATTTAGGTAGATCTAAAATTTAGCATAAGTACATTTTAGAACCAGAAGTATGATTCTATTATAGTTTATAACCTATCGATAAGCTATTTAGCATAGCTCCAGCCTGGCGGATGAACTCCAACAAGGACAAGCAGAAGTTCAAGTTTAGCTACTAATTATCTTGAAATCTGGACAGAACTCTCATTCTCATGTCACCATTCATCTCACAAACATCAAAGCTCTTGCTTAAATTATAAAACCTAAAGAAAGTAAAATTCTCTTTCAATTTTGAACTTTTTAATTTTTAAGACTGCTCTGTTAGAAAATCTAAACAGACCAGTCCATAATTTCAAGTCTCTCTTTCAACGGACTCATCCCTTGATCCGGCAAAGATTTCTTTAGCAAATTATTTTAAAGTTACTTTTAAATACCTACAAGTGCTTGTCTACACTTTGCTCCCTCACGGACTAAACAAAGAACACGGATTCCGGATTTCTACTCTCATCAGCATCAAATCAGGTTTCGTAAACTACAAAATAAAATAGTTCCCTTATTGTATTATACTTTGCCTAATGCTAAGTACCTATTTTCTACTTACTAAGTCGAAGTTATACGCTTTGCTACGGCCAAGCTAAATCCCTTAAAGGCTATTTTGCACTGGACACCCGTGCTAAATTTCCAACTTAACAGCCTATATGTCACCGTGTACTCTCACTATCTCATATATTCTGTCTTCGCGAAAACAAAGACTTAAAAACACGAGTTCCTACAACTTTGTAGCCTCCTAGGTATAGGAAAAGTCTTTTCTACGTACATACAATCTACACATTATCTTCATATTTTCAGCACTTCAAATTAATACTTCACAAATTCTACTTTAACATTTATATTATATTATTACTTAAAAATACCCATTAACCATACACGAGAAATCAAGTTAGTTAAGAATAAGAGCCTATCATAAAGGTATTGAGCCATACCACAATTGTGTCAATCTCTTCTCCTTATTTTGATTTATTCTTAAACTTAAAACCTAAATTCGTTGCGTATCTGGTAATATCTCATTTACTCATATACAGTATTTATTTAGTTACCTACTTCATAGTACATTACAAAAGAATCGGGAATAATATTATTTAATCTTTCTTCCTTTTTGCACATACTTATTAGGGCTAGGGCCACTGCATTCATTTAAACAAAGCCTTAGTAAGTATAGTCACAGCATACATCAATTTTCATCAAATTGCGTGTTTTGGGCATACTTGAGTAAAAAAACAGTGTCTCACGATGCCACAGTGCAGTGTTTTAAATTATGTGAAAGTTCATACGTGACAATGAATAATAATGACATAATTATGAAATTAGGACAGGGGAGACTCTTCGTCAGTTCAATTTCCAAATGTAAATTCATATAAAGAAATTGCGATCTTGAGATCGAGATTTTCGATTTTTAAATAAAAAGTGTCTGAAAGATTCTAAATCCCAAGGCGAGAAACTCAAATTCCCTTTTTTTATAGAATGGTGAAGTACGGTGATCTTTCATAGTTAAGGACTGCAGGCGTACTATACTTAACGAATGTCAACGACCGTAACATACATTTTATTACATCATCTTTTGTAGAACTAAATTAAAATGTAGAGAAAGAAAATAAAATAATTTCGAAACGAAAGTGACAGTGCAAACAAACAGAATTAAAATCCAATATTAAGGTGGATAACTGTTCTTATTCTGTACTCCAATAGTTAAGTATTATAACTAATTTACAACGCGGCATGTCAATCATTATGTATGGTTGTGAAATACATTCAATGCAAAACCGCTGTGTAATGAGAAAACTAACGAAAACATTTACACTGTTGGCAGTTGTAAATATTCCAACATAAACATTAACATTAGGACTGGTAACACTCTTCTATAATTATACCTTAACTAAATATTAGTAATACAAATATCTACTATATAATATATATAATTATATTATCCTTTAAATAGTTTGTATTCGTAAACAACAGAGGTACAATTATTATTTATATGTTTCTGTAATGATTTAATATTGTATCCTCTGCAATTCAATAACGAAATAGTAATTGGTTTCCCATTCTACCAAAACCATTATCAATTGAGCTTTACAGTTCCTCTTTAATACATTATTATTTATAATTAAAGTAGGTCCTTAGCTTATGTAGTTCAATAATAAATGTTACAATGGTGAACAACAAAGACATTAACTTTTAACATTATATGGCCCACACAAGGTGCGAATGCATTTTATAACTCCGTGTCTTTGTAATCATTTTGGAAACTGAGTGACAGAACTTATAGTTAAAGTTGAACGACGAAGCTATAAGCTATTCATTGAGCCCGTGTTTGTTGTGAATGATAGGGAAATACTTTTTGTATTTCAAGTGTATAGGAAACCTAAACACAATATTAATGATAATAAGTATGCTTCATACAACATAGTATATTATAACAACGGAAGTAACCTACTTGAATTAAGTTTTTTAAGGTGCTATAATAATTGCTTACATAATTTGATAAGCTTTTTAATAAAAAGCCAGACGACACCAGCAAATTTTGGCATTTAGTCGTTGAAAACTGTATAGAAAGTAGTGCGAACACATAAAGCATTTGAAGTTATTACAACTGGCAATTTTAAAATGTTTTTATAGAAAACATAATCACATACAATATAAGATTTCTGGTGCCTTAATATTCAAATAGACAAATTAACAATGTTCAAAATATACACTGCAATTATTCTACTTTTCCTTACAAGCAAATGGTTGACCCCAACGAATTGTAAGCGCACTCTATTTCAGAGAAAGTCCACACGGAAAATGAAACGGGAATTTGTTCAAATAAAAGAACTTAACACAATTATTGGTGCATTTCCGAACTGTTCCGTGACTTTATTACATATAAATGAAATGGTTCCTTTTATGGACGAGCCACATGGAATCATGCCAATCCTTATAGCTAATAACTATACGTATAAAGCACTTTCACCCAGTACAAATAAGTGGGTGTTTGTAGATTTGCAAATTCGATTTTTAATTAATGAATATGGTGGTCGTGGTGAGGAATATTTTGAACCAAGGAGATATAAAGAAAACAACGACTATATCGTATATATAATTTCAAATAAGGAATTCAATACCATACGGGGGTTATGGAGCTATAGCTCCGCAAAAAAGTATTTATTGTTGCTAGTGCAGAAGACACCTGGATTTGAAATAGTTTTGACTCAAAATTCGATTTTGAAAATCCACAGCATCAAATCTATCCACATGATTTGCACTCCTTGTGAATGTGTTTACCCAAGTTTTATCAGTTCAAATAATATAAGTTGCATTACTTTCACACAAATAGAACATTATCGCCAAAAAATTGAATATTTTGAGCCAAAAAAGGATTATTTTGTCAAATATTGTTATGATGATGACAGGAACTTTACAAGCATTAATACAGCAGAACGCATTATTATTTTGGACATATCACCTTTTCACAAGTACGACAATACAACATTAACTATTCCTATCGTTTTAGACAAGTTCCACTCTTGGTATACTCAAGAAACTCGTTATTCGCCATATAATATTATCCGAGAACCGACTGGGGATAGCAAATTAGTATTCGTTACATGTGCTGGAACAGAAAGTCATATTTCGTGGAAAATGTATATAGCGCCCTTTGATATGTTTTCCTGGTTATCCCTACTAATATTATCCACTTTGCTTGCATTTGTTTCCTCATTCTTAAAAGAACACAACAGTTTTGAAACTGTGGGAATGTTATATTTAATTTTTGCAACCCTCGTAGAGCAAGGTGTAAATATGCGAATAAAATTAACAGTTTTGTTATTTTCAACTGTTGGAACTTTCATAATTTCCACACTTGTTTTAACTAATGCTTACAAAGGATTGATACTCTCAGAGTTAATGTTACCAAGAGAGTTAGAGTCCAATGTTAAATATTTTAGAGATCTCACTAACTTTGCCTTGATAGGCCCTGGCTACGCCAAATTTGTGGTGGACTATAGACATATATGGGAAATATGGGGTGAAAGCAATGAAACAATTGAGGGAAATGCCATATTATACAATGTTGATGAGAATTGTGTATTTGATAACAATGGAAGCTTTTATCGTTGCAAAGATGAATTCCTCTTGAACACAGCTGACAAAATGTTTAATCAATTTAAAGTGAGTGACAACGAAAAAACTGAATGGGATTTGGAAGAATGGAAAATGAACATTGGGACAAATGACTCCCAAAGGAAATCAAAATTACAATTACTCAGCAGTAGTGAACAATCTGGCTTCCCAGTACATTTTATCTACGCAAAATTAAATAAATACGCTACCCTTTACGAAAAACCTTATTTTATATCTAGCCTTAATTTTTTAGACCGGTGTAGTAACAGGGCTTATCTTGATTACAAGAGCGAGCTAGATATTTATGGAAAATACGTATTTGATCAGAAAAAATACGTACAAAGTCAAATAGAATGGAATCCGTTTCCCGTTTACCATTACCCAGAAGATATGCCCTCAATTCTATGGAATGCCTTGTCGCAATCTGGGATTTTAAATCTTTTCAAAAAGTGGATCAACATTTTAAACGAAAGGGATTATGAATTAGATCTACATGGGCTTCTAAAAAACAATATTCACTCAGAATACAATATAGTAGTAGAGCTAAAATCAAATGTAATATCAATATTCTACATTTATTTGAGCTTTATTTTCGTATCTGTACTTTTATTTTTTATTGAGTTCTATCATTGTAAATTGTCAGTATATAAGGAAAATATCTGTGCTCAAATATTGCTCTGGCAGAGAGGTATCGGCAACTATCTTACCACTATATTTAGTGGGACCCCCAAATGGTTCATCAGATACCTATGTTCAGTCATGACCCAGAGGTTAAGCCCCAACCCCCAAATAATGGTGGGAGATCGGCGGAACCGGATTTTAGTGCAAACAGAGACGGATGGACTAATAATATGTAGATTACAGTATTAATTCGTGACCTAATATGGCACTGGTTGGTGGCTTTACATTGATTAGAAATCTTTGGAAGGAGCGGCATAATAAATCATACAATTATCTTGAAAGATTCTATCCCTACCATGCAGAATTAGCTAATGAAAATGATTTATTTATTTTGTCAAGTAAATTCCTATCACAATTAATGGGCTTTTACATTGCTCCATGGGTATCCTCAGCAGATTAAAACAGTTCAAGGCCTAAGAGAAAGCTCTTTAGGAGAGAAAAATGATGAACATGAATACACCTACCGTAAATAATATATATAATTAGGAGTTTTTAATTAGATAGCCACCATTTTTGTAATTATTTAAATTGAGTCCTACTTACGTGAATGCGAAACTTTCATTAATATAAAAGTAGTGTTTCCATGTTGAATGAAGTGTCTGGAATCAACCAATTTCAATTGGCATGTTCTCGTGTGTCACGAAACGAAAGTGTAAGGATTGCTCTTAAAACTCTCTAAAACCACCAAAAAGGTTATCTATTACTGCGCTCTACAATACAATTACAATGCAAATGCTATTTATTAACCTGTCATGCTCCTGTTTTTGAGTCTTTCAAATAATGCTTACAATTACTGGATGTAATATATTTACTAAAAATTGTAGATTACACTGCACTTTATTACGTCCGACGCGATGTCCTATGTGTACACAAATACGTGTACGCAATGCAATTGCAATGCATGTTATTTTAATATCACCAAATGAAAACCACGAAAAGCATAGCACTAAACTCTTACCTCTGTGTAACGCTATACACCACAAACTATTACAGGTACAACTTACAACTAAATTAATACGTTATTTGCATGTTAGAAAGAAAATTATGATTCTGAAATTAGTTAAATACGTCTTTTCCTAATTAAAACCTCCCAGAGGGTCCTGTTACAATATTTTAAGTATATTTTTAATGGTATTGCTTTATTCACATATATTACATATTATCATATTACCTATTATTAAATTACAATATAGCACATTTATAGGTATTCCTAAATGGACGTGTGGGTTTGCTCACTAGCACAGATTGTGGAGAGATTGGGATACTACCACCAATTAAACCGAAATATAGTATTTGACAACATGGGGACCAATTCGGAATAGACTTGAAACAAAAGCAACAATGTAATTACATTATTTACCACAATAAGTAAAGGGTGTTATTTATTACGTCATGTCACCATAAATATATCATTTTGCCACCAAACCAGTATTAAAATTATTTGATCATTTGGCAACTAACAATATATTTATTTCCTTCATTTGTATGACCGAAATCGTCTACGTAATCACGAATCATCGCCCAACCCCCTCATTTCCTTATCTATATTATTCCTATATGCATGCACAATATCATGTTTATTTCTCTTTACTGAATTCTGCTGGATGATTTACCTGCGTGAGTATTCTCCACACTTATACTTATCTATACTGTAATATATCAACATTTTATGTCAAACATTGTTAAACACTGTGTAAAAGTGATATAGCTCGAAATATTAAGCTGCAACTATGCTCTAAACAATAATTTAAAACTTCAACTTGGGATTAACTTAAACAACATTTATCATCATCTCTCATTACTCCATTCGTTGAATTTGTTGCACAAACCTACAACAAGATTAAAGAAAAATACCGACAAGAAATATCTGTTCCAAAACAATATTTGTCTACGGCACTCAATTGCAAAAACCAAAATACAAAATGCTAGAAAAATTAACAAAACATAGAAAATAGTCGAAATTTTATTTCGCAGTTGAATAGCGACGGGCAACTCTGCCTCATATTTGATAATTTCTGCATCCCTTAGAAGGGCGGGAATATATGGTGATGAAACAGCCTCCATGATTGTCATTAAACCCATTTCAAAAAGGGCAGAAGTATATTCTGAGAACTCCTGTCTGTAGCATCCTTCAAACCAAAATTCTTTTCTGATGATTCCACTTATTTCCTGGATATTTCCAGACTTATGATTTGGTCGCATGACTCTGTAATAAGTATTCATGTAGTCTAGCAACTCAGTGTACGTTTCTATTGCAATTTTTTGATTTTTTGAATAAATTAATTGTAAAATCAATCTTAAAACATATGGATCAGTTCCCAGAGACTCCAGTAACCAATACACCAGGTCATGTGGAACTTTCTCCTGGCCCTTCAGTAACATTTTGAGTTTGTCAAAAAGTGGATCGTTGTAATAAGCTTGAGGGCAATATTTTTTAGCGAAAATGAGAACCTCAATAAACATTGCTTTGATATCTTTGGCAGGTATATTTCTAATATTCGGGACAATTATGCTCTGGTTAAGATTTTGTTTGTGGTTTTGCTTTCTGACGTTAATATGTATCCAAGAAGATGGGTTTCCGCTTAACTGCGATATTTCCTTATCCCCTGTAACGAGTATCTTGTAACCATCATTAATTAATTCCTCCATGGTATTATACGGAACTATTTGGACGGGTGATAGTACATCGGATGTTACATGGCACTCGTACCACATCCGAAATAGGAAAAAAGAAAATAAAACCCCAAAAACTGGAGCAGTTTTTACCAACGTGCTTTCACACTGTATAGTAATAATCATTCCATTCATTAAAGAGTCAAAGGCATTATTAGCAATAGTACTTAGGCATGTACTCGGAATTTGTGAGGATTTTTCCCGCGTTTTGGCAAATAGAAAAAGACAGAGGATTAAATACAATACAAGAATACAAAGCCACGACGGGGTATCGAATGTTTGGTTAATCCAGATAAGTAGCGTAACTCCTTTGGTGTTCAATTCTTTCCCCACGTGGAATAAGACGTTATGATATTCGTCAAAATACACGTATCTCTGTAATGAATATTTATTCAAGGAGAATGGAGTTAGTTCTTCAGTCTGCCATATCCTGGCACAGCTTGATTCTCTGTCCATTGTAAGACTAAAATTAAAGGCATTTGCCACATAACTTTCGATTATTTCAGAAAATGTACATATATTATCCTTTCGAAGTTTCACCTTTTCCAGTGGACTCATATCACAATTTAAGTTCGTCCTTTCAGCAGAGTGTCCCGTGTGGTTTTAAAATCGTTATTAACAGCTACTTTATAATTATTTAAATTTATTCGGGAATTACTAATAATTGAATATTCTTCTTTACCCCATTTCATAACTTGTACAGCACTTGCGCCATACAAAAAATAAATTTGTAAGTCAGTTATACATTTCTGCTCATTTAAACTCAGCAATGACAAATAAATTGGAGCACTTAATTTTTTAAGATCTGTATCCTCCAAAGCATTTTTCAGAACTTTTGCTCGAGTTGTGAAAAGGATGAATATGTTGTGATAATAATGACTTCGACGCAATTTGAATTTTGTTTCAAGATTTCGTATACTTTTAAGTACTACAAGCATGTTCAACCTGCATTGGGGTTGTCCCACTTGTTTCCCTTTCCATTTCTCCAAATCTCTCATCTCATCAGTTTGATTTCCTATTAAATTTTGATAAACTGTCCAAAGTTGCCCATACTGATTTTGGGCTACAAGAGTCTCAAGTAAATTCTGAGAATAACTGGAATTTGATACGGAGAGATAGTATTCGCAATCTTTGTATACTTCAAGGTTAATTTTATAAGCTGAATCACATTCAGCAGATTTTATTTGCAATATCAATAAAAATATCTTTGTTGCAGCATACATTTTATTAAATCGCATTTCCATTTAAAATTTTTCTACAAACTTTAGATTACGACTACGAAGATAGACTGATTTTGTCCTTATCAAAGTGAAGAAAGGAAAAACTCTGGTTAAGGTATATGTAGCAATAGCAAAAACTATGGAATATATGAATATGTCTAATCTAGTAATTACAGTAATTATAATTTTAGTTCAATATCTAGGATTCCAAAAAGTGTCCTTAACAATGTGTAGATGGAATCTTAGCTGAAAAGGAGCACAGTTTTGAGTTGATGTAGAGTTTAGCGCAGCTGACACCTGTACTGGGTATTAAAGCTTATTTTCTTTTTTAAAAGAATAATTGAACATTTTAACATGTTTAAAGCAACAGATACATAAATCTGTATGCAAACGAATGTTTAAAAATGCAAAAAATCAATCAAGTACAATCCCCTATATATTCGAAAACGCATAATTTATTTACATAGGGAACGTCAATTCTTTAGATAGAGTTAAGTCACGAACTAACAATATTACACAACATAGAAATGTTCGTGCAGCCGTCGCACGCCTATGGCTCCTTGGCAATTATTATTATTGCCAGCAATTCCTAACTGTATTTATTGTAACTCTGCCTAATTTTTGGAAAGTTTCCTCCTGAACACAAGAGCAGAAATACATCTATTTAATGTACAATATATGTTCGTGTTGAATAAACCTGAGAACAAACGCTTTACATGTCGCTGGTAGGTATTTATTTAAGTGATTGTTTTTAGCCCGAACTAGGGCTTATGTAGAGTTTCTGTCTGCTTGTTTATGTGTCCGTGATTTCGGCAATTTTAGCATTTCAAATAGTCAGTGCGGCTGTCGGACGATAACTTAATATTCGAACCTCGAATTTGAACTTATTAGAGCGTACCTCAGGCTGAGTTAGTTGGTCAACAAAATCCGTCAGGAGGGGCAATAGTAACAAGTGCAAAAATTCCTCTGTGATGTAATATTTGGGACAAAAATGACGGTAGAAAAGTATTCATTATATTTGCATAATAAATTGTTAATGATAGAAATAGAAGCAGCTGCAGAGATAATTTGAGTATTTGTACAAAAAGTGTTATATCCAGCGTTGCTTATATAGTAAGCATTTAAGGACTGAGAATTCTTCATAGATTAATTTCTAATACATATTTCTGTTTCCTTCAAAAAAAAAGTGATTGCGGATGTAGCAAAATAGTTGTTCAATTAATTATTGTACATTATTTTCAGTTCATTTGCGTTTTGACACTACACTTACACTAGTTAACAAATAGTTTGAACAATTAAATATAAGCAACGAAGGGAAATGGTAGAGATACAGATTTTATTATGCTTCAATAAATGCTACATTGACATGCTTATATTAAGTGCCTCTAATATTTTGTTCAGATTTGGATAAACATATATTAACACAACTGTTCTGTAATCTTTAAAAAGTGGTAGGTCAAATATTAAAGATGATAATTGTACAGCAACTAATTAATACGAATACGTTCCCAATGGATTAAAGGCCGATTTGTGTTTGAATGAGCAAAACGGAGTTCAAGTGGT
This sequence comes from Tomocerus mixtus, assembly GCA_034694165.1. NCBI lineage: Eukaryota > Metazoa > Arthropoda > Collembola > Entomobryomorpha > Tomoceridae > Tomocerus > Tomocerus mixtus. The sequence continues at coordinate 25,950 of JAQFYC010001236.1, read as the reverse complement.
CACAGGACTGAAAGGCGGGTTCTTATTTATGACTGCTTGGACGAAGTTTTACCACTCACTAGCAATCACACAGATTAATTAATCTTAAATCGATATCACATTTTAGGTGAATAAAATTATCTTAAAATACTGAAGGTCTATTGTAACATCACAATTAAAGGCTTCAAAATATTCCTATACTATTAAAGAATAAATAATTTAATAAGAACTATTAAATCCACGTATATTCCGTTGGGTAAAACTGCAATTTTATTTCTCCAATGTTCAGGTATGGTCACAAACTAAATAGGAAAAATTACCTGAAAATACCAATCCGCGGTGTATAATGTTAAATCCCTGAAATAGGACCTAATTACATGTATTTGAGGAACAATAGTCCCAATTGTCTTTAAAATCAACATAACACCAACAATAACCTTTCCCCCGTTTGCTACATTGATGATCGGATCTGCATTTTTTGCCATAAATCGTTAAGCTTGGAGCTGGAGAACAATAGTCCCAATCTGCGACAGAAGACTTCGGATAGTTCGCCCCACGTATTTCATAGCACCAATAATAAGATTTGCCTTGCTGTTCACATGGATTAAGACATTCGACACCCCGTCGTGTAGAATATGTCAATTCCTGCGAGTTTCTCACTGGACAAGAACAGTAGTCCCAATTGTTCGATTGATCCGTGTAGCACCAGCAGTATTTCTTTCCATTTCTCTCACACTGATGGTTATCCCTGCACTTTGTTCCCTTTATCGTTTGGCCAGCGACTAACGAGCAGTAATCCCAATTTCCGTTATCATCGTAATAGCACAAAGAGTAATCTTTCCCTAACTGCTTTTCACACGTTGTAGCACATTTTATCCCATATCGAGTGTAGTCCGAATTTGCGCTTTGGTCTAAACAAGGACAATAATCCCAGTTGTCTTTGCCGTCAGTATAGCACCAACAGTACCGTTTCCCATATCTCCCACATTTGTGGTTAGACCGACAGTTATTCCCGTATGTGGTTACTCCAGATTCGGGAGAGCAATAATCCCAATAGTAATTTCTGGAAATATAAACCAGTGGAGATATCATTTACGTATTGAAGTGATTGCACTTGCCTGGTGACTAAATCCAAGCAATATTTAATATTTTTTTCACATAAAGCAATTTTGTTAACAACATTAATATTTGGCAAAGGTATATAAGTCCATTATTAAGTAGCTTGTCTCCTTTATACTTTTGTTCCGTCTGTACGTCTGGTTGCGGTGTAACCCAAAAACGGTTTGCGATATCGACTTCAAATTTTCAGGGTAGCCTATTAAGGTTCCTCCGGTGACACCATTGAAAAATGGGGTCAATCGGACCAACCCTCTAGGAGTTATAACCCCGCCCCCCATTTTTTGAAATTTGAACATATGTCAAATGAGATATCGTACGAAAGCTTATAACCTCAGGAATCCAACCATGTAACAATGAGGTCAATTGGTCAACGGGTTACCGACTTAGGTCAGTTTGAACTTCAATTAACACGTACAATTAACTCAATTAATTAATTCAATTAACACGTAATGATTATAAATGATTATCACAATGATTATCAATGATTACCACAATGATTATCAATGATTACCACTATGATTATCAATGATTACCACGGTGATTATCAATGATTGCCACAATGATTATCAACGATTACCACTATGATTACCACAATGATTATCAATGATTACCACTATGATTATCAACGATTATCACAATTATTTATACAACCGACAAGCTCCTTCGTTACAACGTTTACCACGGTTTATTATTACAGTACACCATAACTAAACAGAAAGCTGTATAGTTTTACTTTACTTATTGAAGACTATAGTAATAAATTCTTACAATAAAATTTTAAGCTAGATTCAGAATTTTTACTATAGGAATGTTTTTTGTATTCATTCGCAGTCATTCTTCTCATAAAATAATATGGGAATTTATATTTAGATCATGAAGCTTATTATAAATATGCGTGATTTTAAATTACTAACCCTGTAGATTCTGTTGTTGACGAGTCATTGCTATGTCCAAAACACCAGTAGTAATTCTTGCCATGTTTACCACATCGATTGCTACACTTTTGACCATATCGGGTGAAATGACCGTGATTGTGGTACATCGGATCATGTGAGCAGTATCCCCAACTTCCTCCTTCTATGTGACACCATTTGTATCTCGTATTCCCTCTGTGTTCACAATTATTCGTACACGTTTTCCCCGTTGCTTCTGTATCTGACGAAGTGGAGCAATAGTCCCATACATCATTTGCCATATTGCCAATGCTACCACGGGCGTCACACCAGTAATAATCGTAATTGTATTTTGCACAAGGACTTTCGCAATGATATCCCCTGGTGGAATAAGTAGCTTTCCCAGAATCTTCGCAATGACTCAATGAACTAACTTGATCAGAAAATGTTCTCCCATCCAACATGTACACCGAACTTAATTTTCTTTCCCTGGCAATATCTCTGTATTCCCCTTTGCAATCCGGGTGTTCCCATATTCGCACACATGTGCCACCAATTGGAATTACAGTTCGGGTTCTGTCGTTAAAAGATGAATCTAAATTCAGACACTGGTTTGGTTTCACCCTGAAATTTTCTCGATGAATTGAATTTGTTTCGCATTTTCCGTTTGTTGAAGATGAACTGGAAGTACAGAGGGCAACCGTTATGCCTCCATCTGGAGTTTTGCAGACGCCGTCACAGTTGCACCCGTAAACGTTACACGACTTTGTAGAGCAATGACCTCTGCCAATACCGAGAAATCCAACAGTTTTCGAATTGTCATGCTTACTGCCGTCGGGACAAAATCCTCCGTCGTCAGAAATGCAGCAGAGTCCAAAACTATTAGCTCGATCTGCTATTTTTAAAGATGAATCAACAATACTTACAACAGCGCTTGTTCCATCTAAACCTTTCCCCGCAGTATTGATATTGGGAGCAGGACTTTTTAAGAACGGATTTTTGGCAGACTGCTCCAGAGCTTCTAAGTTTTGTAAATACAATATTACAACAACTACACAAAAATTGACTTTCATAATTAAATGAATTGAGTAATGAAAGGCTAAGAGATCAATCCGAACACCAAAATCAAACTGACATTTGTTAACGAATATTCAAGTGATTAAAAAATGCAGTAATATATAGTCTAAGTACTGATAATGGACTTAGTGCAGTATAAGCATTTAAAACCACATTGCTTCCGTTGGAAAAACTGTGGTATGAAATATTATGTTAACTTCCTTTGTACAAAATACAAATACCAGTGTAATAGGTAAATAGTAAATACCAACTATATTACTTAATAACTAATCATCGGAAGGTCTTGCATCGTAGTACAATCTTTACCGCACCTAAAGGTTAAAATAATCAAGGCACGTAAGTATTGTTGAAATGACTTTGAAATCTCAAATACAGGAATTAAGTACTATTCTATTTTCACAAATGTTGGGCATCGAAAACTTTATTTTTCCATTTTAACAGTTCAAGCGGGACACTAAAATTCATTTGACGTATATATTGGTTAACTACATTGTCTAGTGTAAAAGTACTTATTTAGGATCATTTAAATATTTTATAATGACATTTTCAAACCGGTATAGGATATATATATATATTAATTTCGTATATTATGATACGATAGTACACTGCTTTTAATAAAGAGAGTAGTAAAAATGACATTATAAACTTAACGCAACCCAAACAAATTATCACGTCGGTATTATTCTAATCTCATCTTCCCTATCCACCTCCACCGTGTCCGGCTAACTGCCACCAAATAAAAGAAGGGTTTAGTTTGATAAACTAAATAATAGTTCATATTTAAAGACCGATTAGCAAGTGGACCTTATGTTAGGTTACTACGGTCTTACTATATGGGAATAGGTTTTCTTCTACAAAGTGACCCAAAGGGTGGCATTTAGCACAGAAGACTTATCTTGCGGGTCTTTCACTTCGTTAGAACAATATTTGAATGAATATGTGCGTGCCAACTATGCCATACCCCCTTCCTCATCCAAGCCAATGAGAAAACGATGGGGCTAAAATGGGTGTTTCGTGGCAGTTTCTCATTTTAGCCACCTCGTTTTTTGATTGGCTTGGCTGCATGAAATCTAACATTACTTAGGCATTCTTCTACTCCTAGGTCACGAGACTTAACGGAAAAAACTATAACTATTATGTGGGCAGTTAGCCTAGCACCCTCCACCACCAAAATCTCCTCCACCACCTCCTCCACCACCACAATCTCCTCCACCACCTCCTCCACCACCACAATCTCCTCCACCACCTCCTCCACCACCACAATCTCCTCCACCACCTCCTCCTCCTCCCCAATAACCACCTCCTCCACGTGATACATCACAATCTCCACCTCCTCCACCATGCCCCATGGAGAAGCCCGTATATCCATGACCGTATCTTTCACCAATGTGGCCTCCCCGAATAGCAGCATTTGGAAATGGATCATTGTTTGCAAAATTGTTTCTTGTTCTGGATGTTGATGATTCACACTGATAGCAAATGCCTGCGCAAATCCCCTATAGAGGTAGTATTGAAATAAAAAAAATTAACATCGCAGAATGTTTTTCCTCTAGGTGCTGTGTTATTTGACATAATTAATATAAATCATAGTATACGAATCATTTATAAAATGTTGGTATAAAAGGTTTTCAGTTTTACTAAAACAAGAAATTCGAATTATAATCCTATACTTAATATTCAATATTTTTCCTTACCAGCATTATGCAAAGTATCAAAATTGCCGGGACGAACCACATAATAGGATCCTTGGGCAATAGTTCAAATATTTCCATTGTAAAAATTGGATAGATGCTAAAACGGCATAAGGTTTTTACATAGTATATTTTCATAAACATGTTAAAAACTTGGTTATACCTAAAACATTGAATATTTTCGATTGGAGCAAGCTAATGATAAGTACTACCGATACTACGCAGTAGCCACCAGGGTTTCTCCAAAACGACCTCTGGGGCTGTTACACGCTGTCATTTTCATTAATTCAAAAATCGCGGAATCATATATGTGTCCGAGCAGGATCTTAAAGGCATCTCCAGAAAACAATTCGACTTTTTTCGATTGCCCATTATTGCTAGGCATGGAGTTCTGAAATGGGGCAGCTAGTAGATACTCACGAATTTGCTCTCACTATAGGCTACTGTTAATACAAAAAAATCTTTGGTTAAATATACAAACTACCTTTGTTGTGGACTGTGACCTGGGTTTCGATGTTCCAGGGGATGATCCTATTATCTATTGAGGTAGATGGGCAAGATTGTGTCGTTAACTAATTATTAGTTAATTTAAAGAAGAGAATTTAGTTGTAACACAGAAATACTTTTATTCTTCTTTATTGTTTAATGTCTAATGTGTTGTCTTTCAAACCAGGATCAAGGGAGATATTCAGAGGATCAGATGATCAGATGATAATAAAATGTAAAACATAAAATGCGACTTTTTGTAGCTTAGATACATTGATGTGCCACTGTGGGAATATTTGCAAAATATTAATAACACAAAACAATACGCCTACTATAGGTAATCATTAATCAATTAATCAAGTCAACTTATTTACATGGTGGCCAAAAGTAATACATAGCGATTGAGCAATCTGCAATTATAATCGAGAACATATCGTTGTCGTTATGGCTAACATCTATATTTTAATATGTCACCATCATATCATATTATATACATTATGTATTATGTAATCGCATTATTCACTGGCAAGGCGCAAGCAAACACTGATTGTGAATGCATATGTAGTATGTCTACATAGTCATATGATTTAATATATTGATTGTAAATGTTTTGTTATCAACCTTTATTCTATGGTTGACTAAATATATAATCATACATACGGTATAAAATTGCTATATTAATCATTTTGCATTCTTTAAATATTCGTAACAGTTTCGCACAAGACAGTACTGTACTAGCAAGTATTCATAAAAATGTTTTTTCAAAAGTTCCTTTTGGATTAAGGAAGTCCAGAAGTACTTACTTACTTTACATTTGAATATTTAAAAAAGGAAATATTATTCGTGCACAGATGGAGATGCCAAGTTCTGAATTGTTACCAAATGAGAACAACACCTTCCCTAATCCGATGACTCAAGCTTTTCGAAATTATTTAGAGCGGTTTACACTCAGCATACTTTTATTTATTTTACCTTTGTGGTTTACAGATAACATATAATATCTTATTTAGATATTGGACAACCTTTTCGGACTCTTGGATCACAAATCTCTGAAGAATTGCCTCTTGGTTAGTTCAAAATGAGAAAAAAGTTCGAATACATTTTTGGGCAAACTCAAAATATTCTCTGTGCTGTCCGGACTATCCTGAATCCTTGACGTACAAAACCATCTGTGCAGAGGGGACTAAATTTGTGAAAGATATTGTGGAGAAACCAGTCAACAATATTGAATTATTACCCATCTGTGCAACTAAAATCCCAGTTACGGCTCTCCGAATAGCAAATGGGAATCCCTGCTGGAATGATCCTGATTTTAAGAATTTTTTTTCGAAGCACTGAGAATTAGGCACTTAGAATTGAATGGCGTATCCATATTAGTGCGAATGCGAAAGAATAGGTAAACAATGGCCAATTTTGCCAGAAATTGATATAAACGATTTGGCAACATTTTTGATTCACGAATAACACTTTCCATAGATCACTTTACGAATGTAAAATATTTAAAACTTGAGGAATGTACGATTGAATTGAGAGGACATAAACTCAGCCGAAGAGTTGATAGTAGTAAATGAATTTAGACATGAAGAATATTAAAAGAGTGTCACTGGTAAATTCTGACTGTAGTCATCGGATGAAATTGGACATGTCTGAAGATAAACAGGTTGACTTTCTTCGTCTTAGCGATGATATTTATTATGAAAATGACACTCCTGTGGTAGTGGATTGGGCTAATCCAAGTGGACTATTGGCTATCTTGATTTAGAAGGCGTCAAATATTTGAAAAACCAAATTATTACAAATGGAATTGAGTTTACGGGAAGCAATTTAAAAAACGATATTCCTGCAACAGTCGAGAAACTTTCAGTGCACATGTAATGATGACAATGAAATAACTCAAGAATGAAAGACAACGATTGGTAGTTTGAAAAATTTAAAGTATTTAAAACTAGACATCGCAAATGTTGATCGCCATACTACGTATTTCTCACAGTGTACCATTCTACTTAAAATCCACTTGAAAAATGAAACTATTTATAATATCCGCAGCTGAGAGTTTACTGTTTGCCATACATCATCGGTGTGACGACTAGAGAAGTAGCAAAACAGTGCGCTAGAATAGGGCAACTAAAACGGGTTGCAAAAATTCCCCCAACAATGTGTAATAATAACAAATTCCAATTTTACGAACCATAAAGTTTTTTAATATTTATAAATTGATTTTGCGTTTTGAAATTTAAATAAACAATATTTAATTTAAAATTCCGAAAACGTTAAACTTTATCTTATTATAATGCTCTATATATTGCTTGTCCTAAAAAACTTGAAATCGGTATACTAAATCACTAAATCACTGGAGTTTTTATGATCCTCTTTTGTATCCTCTTTTCCCCGATGTTCATTTTTCAAAGTGAATGCTAAGCAGAGAAGGCAGGGGAACTGCACAGCCCCAACAATTGCTAGAGAACATAAGAATACAAAAGCAGTAGATTCCAGTATTAAAAGATTGTGAAATTCAAATTTCCACCAATACAGCAGCCATACAGAAAAGACGAGGAAGAAACCATGAAGCACCGAAGATGCCAATATCACCTTAAAGTTTTTCTGCAATAAAATTTGGAGAGCATTATAATGTACTTATATAAAATAGAAACCCAAACTTTGTAAAGTATTTACAATTTATGTCAATGAAAAAAGTGTCAATTTAGGATAATATAAATATTTACATGGTGGATTCTAATTGCCATGTTGAGGAAAAATATGGGAATGACATATATCCGCCAAGCATAACCGTTTGGTGAGCCAACGACACTGGTCTGTAAATGATAAAATTATATATTTAGTTAACTTTTCCTACTAATTGTACAGATTTAATAATAATATCCATAATATATTACCTGAGAAAGAATTATTTCAACCAACCAAAAGATAGAGAAGACGATTATTAAAGCCTATATTTGTAAATAAAATAAAATACAACACTTTTGGAAAAAATATAAAATATGAATGCATCGTCAGCTAATTAGAAAAGATTTAACAGGTGTTTGATTTTCTTCGTCACAGATGTAATTTTATTTTTGAAGAATCATAAAATCATAAACAATTATATTTTTTTCCAAAAACTAATATCGCTAAAATATTTAACTAAGTAAGTAATGTTGTATTGAAAACATATACTATATTTTTATTGACATTACCAATTGTAGTTCACTTCCTCTACGAACCAAAATTCCACTTGCACTCCCCATTATGAAATTAAGATGTACCGATGTACGCACGCACCACAGTTGAATTTTTGAAGAATGTAGTCACATTTATAATATTAGTAATACCTATCGTTGATCGTCCTATTCAAAAAATTATTAGTGAATAATAACAGCTAATAGTTATTATTTTAATTTGCAACTGTTTATAGCTACTACTAAACTACTAACTCAGTATTACGTTTGGTACAGTTCTGTTACAACTTTACAATGAGTTTAATTTCCGGTCCGCATGGTCTAATAAGTATAGCGAACGTCATATTATCATATTAAAACTACTTGTACTGTACTATCCTTCTGCAGTAGTACGTATACGCAGCCGACCGTAGTACTATATTGTTATGCTTGGTTTCTAGTTCACTTTCACTATATAGCTACTATTGCATGTAATAGGATAAATTACAACATAAACATACACATAATATTATAGTTAAATATAAGCTGCAGTTATGTTTGTGGTATTTATTGTATTTAGCGTAAACTGATTAAAACAGGACAAGGGGGCACAGATAATTAAGTAAATTGATTTGTCAGTATTACCTACACACAATAATTAGCCAACATCTATCTATGCGCTAACTTAATACTAGTTAGTGCTTCTGCTAATGAGCGGGACAGGCTGTACAGGTTTTATATGCATTAATTATGTTCAAGAATGCTTTAATGTTTTGTAAACGCGTCTGTCATACCAATTTTGAACGCATAATATTGGAAATAGACATTTACATACTTTTCTAGATCCTCACTATACAAACTTTGGCAATATTAACCTAATTATTAATTTTGTTAATTATCAGGAATCATAATATAATTTGTATCTTTTCCAAAAATGAGCATTAAAATACCAGACGCTAAGTAGTATCGCAAGGTTAATATATATTTCAAGTTACACTTACCATTCCTAAAAAGTCCTTTCCAGTGTGGATACCGTGATGTTCTTTTAACTGACCTGAAATTCATTAATATATTATATAATAAATTAATAATAATATTTACTATGAATATAATAAATTATACATACAATTAAATTAATAATAAACCGTGGTAAACGTTGTAGAAAAGAAGCGTGTCAATACTGATAATCATTGTGATGATCATTGATAACCACTTAGCCACTGCATTCATCAACGAAATGTATCTTTAGGACTTTTGTTATGAAATTATGGTATGTTACAGGAAATGGCCAAAAATCTAGTCCAAGTAATATGTTAGGTGTAGAATACAATTTGTTAATCCACAAAATATGCACTGACATGTTAAATTACTTCTGGATAATTTTCTAAATGTAGATAGGTGTTTATATTTAAGAATTAATTTGTTGATTAATTTGACTTTATTTTATTTACCCTGGCAAAATAAATGTAGTTATAATTATAATACATAATAATATAGCAATGATATTAAAGATTTTTTGATTTAAATCAATACAGTTGACAGTTATTAATGTAATATTGGAGTTGTACAGGAAAGAGATAAAAAAAATCTAACTTTCATCCAAGCGAAAGTTACAGAATGATCTTCAATTTTAGTGTGCTGAGAATCCTCCGTCGATAAAGACTTCTTCCCCGGTTATCATTGCAGCGTTAGGGCTTAACAGGAAAAGTATTAGGTCAACCAACTCATCCGGTTCTGCTGCTCTTTTAATCAATCCACGAGATATCCAGCGTTTTGCCAATTCTGGGACCTGCTTGGCCATGTCCGTATTGATAAAGGTCGGGCATATTGCATTGACTCGAATATTGAATGGTGACAGTTCTAGCGCCATGCACTTGGTCAAGTTAATTAATGCTGCCTTAGCACTTCCGTGTACCGAACTTCCTTCTATCGGATACCGAGATGTCTGTAATAAACATTCCATTATTGAATACATGAAAATAAATGATTATTTTTTGTTTGTTTTCTAATTAACTTTTTCTAATTATTTAAAAAATATCTTTGTAAACTTCATTTCAATAAAAATTTAATAATTACCAAAGATGCTACGTTAACAACAGAGCCGGAAATGTTGTGAGCAATCATTCCATTAGTTACAGTTTGGGATATATTTACAGCCGATTTGATGTTGACTGCATACGTACTGAAAAGAATGGAAGATGTGCAAAATTATATCCGTATACAATTCCCTTAAGCTTACACAATTCAAAGTAAATAACAGAAAGACTTAGAAGTTTACCTAAACACGGAATATATAACATATATACATACAAGTATTTAATTTATAACAACTTATTATTTAAATATAATATGTATTTACTCGTCAAAACCTTTTTCTGTAATGCTTCCGAATTTCTCCCAGGCTCCAATAATGGCCACGTTGTTAACTAAGTAATCTACAGGGCCGAATGATTCCACAGTCTTCTGTGTTTCTCCCCAATTGGATACATCACATTGTAAGGCATTGATTTTTGGAAAATCTGTTTTCAAGGCAGTGACAAGCGTTTCATCTATATCCAGAGTGTAAACATCAGCTCCGCCTTTATACAATCTTTCTACCATGGCGCGACCCAATCCTATGCAAAAAATAAAAAAATATATCACATAAATGTAGTATTCTTTGTCAAGTTGAAAATTAGTATTTCACGGAATTTAAGACATCTTACCTTTTCCTCCTCCGGTAATAATAACTTTCTTCCCGGAAAACGATATCGAAACAGCAGCCATTACTGTTTTGTGTTTTAACTCTTATTAAAACGACGACAAAAATATTACTTCGCAATTTGGTAGATGAATAATAATTATAAACTAAGAACAAATATTTAAGCACATTTAACGCATAAAATGAAATATTATTAATATATAAGTCTTGGCGAATATTCGCACAACAAGTGAACAGATACATTGAATTAGCTGCTGTCTTTTGATGAGTGTGACCTTCATATTTACATTAGCCTTCACTTCATGAATGTTTAAAGATTATTAGCATTCCGTAAGTTGATACTATACTCAATTAATTGTGCCTTGCGATGCGATGAATAGAATGATATTGTTCAATAGAGTGCGTGTTCACGCTAATGAGAAGGAGCTGTGCATATCGAGCATTCCATATGTATGCGTTTATATACAAGTTTACATTTATAAAGTCTTATATCAGTAGTTGACTTGAGACTTTTGTCTCAAGTAAGCAAATGCCAAGCAGTTGTAATTCCTGTCTCATTATGCTACGTACTTACAAGACACGTATTTTAGTATATAGATATTTAGTTGGGCTGCGTAATATTATGTTGCGTATGTATAGTATCTTTGATATCTCAGTATACCTATAGCTTAAACTTTATTACAGTAACATACAATATAATATATTATGCAACATTATATATTACATTTATCAGTAAGTACCATATATCCAAAAAGTGGAGATCAGGTTATTGTTATAGCAATCTAGTTATGGTGCAAACTTTTTAATATGTTTTTTATCATATCCTTATCGTTTCAATTATTAAATAATTAATAAATAATTATTGTCAATTTCAAACATGTCCTAGCTATTTGAGGGCACGACTACCAATTCATTATTTCAATATATATATTTAAAATATGATTATGATTCAACGTAACAAAATAAAATTTTTAGTAATAATTATGCTGTTGGTGGTGTACATTATATGTGTCAGTTATTTCTTCAGGGAAGCAGTAAACGGGTCCAAAAGATTTCGGTGGATTTCCCTTGCACTGGTATCCAGGAGCTAAAGAGCTGCTGCAGACAAAGTCGCACGTGCTGAATAACTGCCGATAAGTTTGTGATCCGAATTTTAGGATATATGCTGCACTATTAGGTGAACAATACAGCAATCCAAAATCATATACGCGATGACCCACAGCGATGTATTTTTCAAACTCGTCCAAATCTTCATCCTCATCTTGGTATTCGTACCCATGTTGATAATTAGGCTGGGGAGTGTGGGGAAGCTTCCAATATTTGCAGAATAGAGCGCCACTCCAGTCTTCCTAAACACATACGAAATAATTTTAATTTTTCTTTAATTGCGATTCATAATTTTCTTGATGGGATTTTTATACGTTTTCTAAGTACACTATCCTATCGACTCACGTCGCAACTCGGAGAATGATCGTCAATTGTAGAAACGCAAAATTCATCTTTAGTCGGAAAAATTGTTTTATTCAATGGCGATTCAAGAGCTTCTCGTCTCTTCAAACATTCTTCTTGGGAAAGAACTTTAACTGGGGACTGTGTCGTTTCAATATCTTCTGGTGCAAGTGGAGGTGTTTCAAATTGATCCAATTCCAAAGCGTAAGGCAATCCAAACGATGTGAAATAGCAATCAGTGTAATCAACCGGCGGACCATGTTCGTCGCACGACACCCATGCTGGCTTAACGGGAGTACCGCCACAAACTCCGTTACCAAATTTAACCGGTCTCCTCACCTAATAATGAAATTTATCAATAAAAATTCAAATTCAAATTTTATACCAGACTGAAAAGTTTAAACAGTTTAAAGAGAAAATACCTGAAGCAAACTAATGTCATTTGTACGGGAAGTTAGATCAAAGGGTGGGTTGCTTAATTCAATGTGATCAATATGGTACTGAACGTCACAGCCAGGGCGGGGAATAAATACTGAATGGTACAATTCAGTATTCACAGTTGGCGGATAAGTTGTCGAGCTATTCAATTACATCAATTTATTGGTGTTTAAGTAATTATTAACCACGCGTAAAAAATGTATACCAAACTGAAAAAGAAATTACATTTGTAAGTAACAATTTCTCTAAAATATTTTTTCATAAGTAGGGTAAGTATAGGCGTATCTTTTTATCAGTGAAATAATATTTTGTCATAGGTACATGCATTTCATACAAGTAAACCTAATACGTATTTAGTCACAAGAACAAGATTGGTACACCGGTTATGTCAAGAATTAATTACTCGTCTCTAATGAGAGATGAAGCCTGAAGCGGATCATTTAGGTCGGTCACGTTAATCAGCTTTCAACATTTTGACCGTCAACCCTGTACACTACCCACAATTTTTTGATCAAGCCTCAACCTTTTGGTCCGTGATAAAATTTTGTGTTTTTACTTCGCCATCAAAAGTGCACACTAGTGACCACTGATTTTTTCTATTTTTCCCTATCTGAGCACAATTTATTCTGGAATTTTCTTATTGGCAACAGTCCATACCTTCACTTATTAACCTATCTTAATATTGTATCTTGAGTTTCTTACATTTAGTTCCAAAACTTACATTATTATGACACAAGTATTTACAAAACAAGCAATGCCTACTTACACAAAAAGCTATTTTTATTTAGAGCTACGTATACCTACGGAAAAAATACATACAAAAATAAAACAAATCTATTCGGTCAGTAAATATTTTATAACATAATTGGAGATGGTCAAAATGAAGGGTAATTTAATATTCTCCCATTTAATTTTTGGAAAGTTATTGAAAATAAGATGGATAAATACTTAAGATAACAAAAATTACTTGACAAGACTTCTGGCCCTTGAGACGGCGCAAGTATCGCTTAATAGCAGCGCCGTCGAAATGTAGTTCCAGTTGTAATAAGCACTGACTTCCATCACCATGGTCATTGAGGATGAACTTGCTAAAGTGCCATTGTAAGTACGGCTAGTGTGTTGTGATCTCTTTTCTCTTGTTTTGCTACCGATTGCTGTTTTACATTCAAAATTAATAGTTATCAATACTCTTAAATATATTATTACGTATGTATAATGAATTACACGTATGGTGAATACCATCATTAAATTGTAGAAATACAATAGCTGCTATAATTAAAATCACAAGAGGAGCAGATTCAATTTTGAAGAGCAACATGCTGAAACTTCTAACTAAAGACACCATTATTTTACTTGTATACTCTTCTTTATATAGTAAATGGTTTAGATAATAATTAGCCAACTCTAGAATTAGGGAAGCTAATAGAGTTGAGCAATAGATATGTAGTATAGTATGTAGTAATAATATAACAATAATGATTGACACAGCATCTATCATTGCGGAAGATATTTATAAATGCCGATTCCGACAAAATTGGGGTTTCAACACACACTATGTGCTTTAGTTATCTGTAAGGAATTCATATACTTATTTTGCAAAACAAATTTTTAAAAAAATAAATAGCTAACGATGTCTTTATGGGCATTACTATTTATTTATTAGCACGGATATTACCCTCATAGACGTTACAATATCAGAAAAATACATATTCAATTCAATATACAAATTCAATATAATAATTAGGTTATACCAGAAGCTACATCTTCAATACACGAATAATCATGCATAGAATCCTCACTTGCAATATGCATAGAATATATAGCCCGCGGAGGAAGATAATAATTTTTTACATGTTTTTGAATCTATCTAAATTAGTAGAATACAAAATACCTTCAGATAACCTGAACCATAGCACAATGCCTGAAAAGGTAAATGTCTTATACAATTAAGTTTTCCCTATGTAGGGTTAGTATACGCACGTCTACGAGTGGTAATAGTAACATTTGAAAATAGATAATTAGAGAATAGAAGAAGATGGGCAAGTATTATGGTATATACTGTAAACAAGTTTTAGATTTCTAATATTAGTACTTCTTATACAGATAATCAGGAAATTGCCACTTTAACATTCAACATTTGTGCGATATCATACTTCACATTACAATTCTTAGTACAAAACGACCCAATCTTCGGTATTACATTTAAATTTAAATTACTACAAGATTTGGGTCTCGTTCTTAAGTATGGATATTGAATGTTATGTATTACGTAATATTTGTAGAACTGATAGGTACTATAAATTGTTTATTTCAACGTAGCTATATTTTATTATTATTTTAGTTGATAGTTAATATATTTATATAAACATTTACCCTAATGTCAATGTACATACTGAACGGTACATTTGCATTGCACCACACTTGGTATTCCAAGTTCGTATTTATAGCAGGTAGATTGTGCAGCAGCTAATAGAACGGAAATATTTAAATTACAAATGAACAATGATCGAAGTTAGCATTCTGCTGTGAAGCAGAATTTTGCGTAACATTTAAAAACAAAGCATAATAATCCTATGTAGTCCTGTCTGGCTATACTGAATCGAGCCAATGGAATTTTCAATGTACTGTAGGAATGTCTACATTGCAATGCAACAGGCGTCATTATTTACAACATCATCATTATTTAGATATCCTCATTTGCTCTTCTACTTTTCCCACAATGCAATATATTGATCCCGATCTAAATAAAGCTTGACACACTGCTTTGGATTCTCAGATAGCTGATTAATTTATAAAACATTTTACATCTGCTTCAGCAGCAGCATTGTGAACAATTATTACCAGTAAGTAGTAATTTCTTAAACAAATATCATGAGAAATCATTCGTACTGTCGATGCATTAAAGCATGAAAGAAAATGACATCAATCAAAAAATGAATTTGTTTAAATCAGTGTTAGGAGAACTTTATTACAATAACATAAGTACAATATAACATAATATTATTTATTTGGATTTATTACCTCTGCCATATCCAAAAAGTGGAGATCAGGTATTGGTTATAGCAATCTAGTTATCGTGCAAACTTTTTTATTATATTTTTGATCATATCGTTATCGTTTCAACAATTAATAAATAATTGTCAATTTCAAACATTGCCTAGCTATTTGAGAGCACGACTACCAATTCATTATTTCAATATTATGTTTACAATATGATTCAACTTTACGAAATACAACTTTTAGTAATAATTTTGTTCTTGGTGGTGGTGTACATTATAAGTCTCAGGTATTTCTTCAGGGATGCAGTAAACGGGTCCAAATGATTTTGGTGGATTTCCCTTGCACTGGTATCCAGAAGGTAAAGAGTTGCTGCAGACAAATTCGCACGTGCTGAATAATTGCCGATAAGTTTGTGATCCGAATTTTAGGATATAAGCTGCACTATCAGGTAAACAATATAGCAATCCAAAATCATGTACGCGATGACCCACAGCGATGTATTTCTCAAAATCGTCCAAATCCTCCTCCTCATATTGGTATTCGTGCCCATGATGATAATTAGGCTGGGGAGTGTGGGGAGGCTTCCAATATTTGCAGAATAGAGTGCCACTCCAATCTTCCTAAACACATAAGAAATAATTTTAATTTTCTTTAATTACGATTCATAATTTTTTGATGGGATTCTAAGTACGCTATTGACTTACGTTGCAACTCGGAGAATGATTGTCAATTGTGGAAACGCAAAATTCATCTTCAGTCAGGAAAACTGTTTCATTGAAACTTGCATCCTCAGTTGCTGCTCTTCTCTTCAAACATTCTTCTTTGGAAAGAACTTTAACTGGGGACTGCGTCGTTTCAATATCTTCTGGTGCAAGTGGAGGTGTGTCAAATTGACCCAATTCCAAAGCGTAAGGCAATCCAAACGATGTGAAATAGCAATCAGTGTAATCAACCGGCGGGCCATGTTCGTCGCACGACACCCAAGCTGGCTTAACGGGAGTACCGCCACAAACTCCGTTACCGAATTTAACCGGTCTCCTCACCTGATAATGAAATTAATTAATAAAAATTGAAATTCTAATTAATCTATGCCAGACTGAAACATATTATTATACAGTTATGTATTAAATCTTAAGGTGAAAAATTTATAAGAAAATTTTAATTATAATTAAGGACAAAATACCTGAAGCATACTAATGTCATGTTTACGGGCATTTAGGTCAAACGCTGGGTTGCTTAATTCAATGTGATCAATATGGTACTGAATGTCACAGCCAGGGCGGGGAATAAAAACTGTATGGTACAATTCAGTATTCACAGTTGGCGGATAAGTTGTCGAGCTATTTAAGTACATCAATTGATTGGTACAAATATTTAAGTAATTATTAACCACACGTAAAAAATATTTATCAAAATAATACAATTCTGTTCGGTCAGTAAATATTTTATAGTATAATTGAAGATGGTTAAAATGAAAGGTAGTTTAATAGTCTCCCATTTAATTGTGGGAAAGTTATTGAAAATAAGATGGATAAATAAGATAACAACAATTACTTGACGAGACTTCTGGCCCTTGAGACGGCGCAAGTATCGCTTAATAGCAGCGCCGTCGAAATGTAATTCCAGTTGTAATAAGCACTGACTTCCATCACCATGGTCAATGAGGATGAACTTGCTAAAGTGCCATTGTAAGTACGGCTAGAAAGTTTTGAACTCTTTATCGTTTTGTTACTGCTCGCTGCGTGGACTACATTTCATTAAAAAATTAATATTAATTTGGAAAACCCGTAGTAATCTTTTAACTATATGCAAAATGTGCAATTAATTACTTATGTATAATGAATACCTTCATTATGCTGCCCAAATACAATAGCTGTTATAATTAAAGTCACAGGAGGAGCAGATTCAAATTTGAAGAGCAGCATGTTGACAACTTCTAACTACAATTTTTTTACTTGTATACTCTTGCTTATATAGTAAATGGTTTTCTTAGGTTAACCAACAGATGAATAATAATTAGCCAACTTTAAACTCAGAGAGGCTATTAGAGTTATGCAATAGGTATGCAGTGTGTAGTAATATTTATAACAGTAATGTTTGGCACATTCTCTACCATTGCCCTTACGGAAGATATTTATTGATACAGATTCCGACACAATTGGGGTGTCAACAGAAACTACTTTATTTCTCTGCAAAAGAATGTATATTTTGTAAAACAAATATTTAAAAAATGAGCTAACGGTGTATAATACACACCGTTCTGTATTAATATGGGCCAGGGCATTATTATGTGTGGTGCAAGTGTGCCAAAACATGGGTCTAGTTCTTAGGTAATGACATTGAATGGTATGTATTACGTAATATTTATAGGATATCTATAATTTAAACTGATAAGTATTATAAATAGCTGTAGGATCGTTTGGCAAAGACGCGTTTCGCAAAAATTATTTTAAACACTTGGTTTTCCACGAAAATATTTGTAGGTTGATTGTGGATAACATATAGAATGAAAATCTTTAAACCGCAAATTGTAAACAATGATCAACGTTGTTAGCATTTTGCTGTTAAACAGAATTTTGGGTACCATTAAAAAGCAAGGCTTAATACTCTGGCTACATAGTACAGTCGAGCCAAAAGAATTTTAAATGCGTTGTAGGATTGCTATACTATAATACTACAATTATGAACAGTCGTCATTATTTACAACATTAATTTAAAGATCCTCATTTGCTTTAAAAGCTTAGGCAACTATATATTACTGCAAATATGTAGCGTGCAATTGGAAATCAAATTCTTACCAGTCAAATTAGTAAATGATGATAATATAATACATTTATAATACAGCATACCTTTTGCAATGTCATAATATTGAATCATTATATTTCATCAGTACTAATAACATTAGAATTTATATTCGAGTTTGAAGCTACAAGTATATAAATTCAATAAAATGTACTTTTATGTATACTAAATATAAATACTAAATAATATTTATCATGATGCACTAAGCACATCAATGGCAATAAGGAAACCAAATGAAATAATGCTAATGTACTATGTAAAAATTTAAATATCCTGCTAGGTAGCTGAAAACAACATTTTGCAGTTTACACTATATTATGAAGGCACTAGTTGTGAGAACACTTCATTATAATTATAATAATATTTACCTAATATCACATATTCTGGAAATGATGAGTGTTTTACTTTCGGCACAATTACAGTAAAATAAAAAATATAGTTATCAGTAGGCTGTGTACTGTAAAAATGCAGTAAGCATTCTACTGACACTGACAATCCTATATATTCCTACTCTTCGAGCTGTAATTTTACTTCAGCGCAAGCATTTTATTTAAAATTCTAATTTGAGTTTATGGAAGAACCATAATCTTCTCCCGTGGATGTTCTTGGCACGTCAATGGCCGGATTTCGTTGAAAGAATCCTACCGGTTTCAGAAAGAAACCCACTGACCTGCAAAAACGTAATGCGTACGTCTGTTTTGAAATACGGGCGTTAAATGTTTCAAGCAAAAGCGTAATTTATAAATGTGAATTATATATGTAGTAAAAAGTAACATAAATATATATAAATTTCCATACTCAGTAGGCATGACCGGCCAGTCTTCAATTCTCGGAAGATGCGTAACCCCAACAACATGCCAAAGTACAATATCCGTATTCCAAATATTCGCTTTCGGGTTCTGCTCAACCCATTTTGAAAGTCCGTCGTTATTTACATATTTTCCAGCGGCAAACATTTCATTATCCTTATAAGGAGTGACCCAAGTTGTGAAAGCGGTGAAATTCCCTTTCGATCTTATCGGGCTGTCCATTTTCATCAAACAGGTGGGCCAATTGCTGGTTTTCAGAATATAACTAATAGGATCCCCCGAAATAGGGTTCTTCACGTTGTCATTTTGAATACTCCAAACTCTTGATGTTGTAGGAGAAGCCTGGCTCCTCCCTTCTCCAGCAGTTTTCAATGGAGTTTTCCCATAAATTAATCCGTTTCCATAAGGATTCTCATTAGAACCGGTAGCTTGCTCTACAGGAGTAATATCAACGGTACCAACTCCGTTTTCAATCCCATCGATATCAGCATCTACCCTTACACAAAAAAAGTGCTGGTGAATTTGACCAACAATACTCTCAGCTACAACGCGGCCGTAGGGAGGAGCCTTAGCGCCCTTATGAAAAGGAATTGGGCTAATGAGTCCCGAAAGTATCACTTTGAACTCAACTGAAGCGTCTTGGTAAAAATACCAGAAGAACACGTAATCGTAGTTACTTATCCGAGCGTGAAATGATAATACAAGACGTGTTGATCGAACTATATTGTTGTCCCCAGATATTTCATCTTTGTGTGTCCAAAGAATTCCGCTATCTTCCTCGTAGATACAAATGCAGTTTTTAGAGACCAGGGGCTTTCCATCGGCTTCATTAATTACACCATTGAAGAAATGGACCGTGCCTTTGCAATTTGCTGGGGCGTACAGGGGAATCGCAAAATTTCCAAGCCCGTAGTGTCCTAAGAATCAATTTTGTAAAATAAAATGTGTATTTTAAATCTGCAATTTTCAAATTGTCCTTACCTTCATCAAATGCCTGGAATTCAAAAACAAATATTTTATTTAGCTTTTAAGCATTTTCCTGAGAAAGTTTTCTTTAGTAAATTAGTAATGCTAACAATTGCAAAGCGGACATAAGCTAAGTAGTTTAAATAATGCGATAGCTTATTGTTGGTTACAAGTTGTACAAAAAATTAATTACACATGTACCGCTTTTCTGTAGAATGGTGGACGCGGATCTCCATATGGAATCCACATTTCAGAAATTGAAAGACGATAAAAAAGTGTTCTGAAGTTAGTGGCCTTCGATCTGCCATTATCGTCGTCGTAATAACCAACGTGGTAAATTACTAATCCTTCTCTTATGTTAAATCTACACATATTTTGAAAATAAATTAGGCATGCTGTAAGAATTTCAGATTTTTATAATAATAATACAAACGTATCTTCAATTTAGATATAAAAATTCACCCAATTCTCATCTGCCATTTTTGCCAATGTAGCTGATGTCCCTTAATATCATAGTTGACACCCTCGGGCGTAGTTATTACGATTGGTTTAACATCATTCCTCAAAATAGTATTTTGAATGCTCTGATCGTAATTGTGTTGCAGTGTTGCTTTGGAAAAACTAGTCAGATCGTTACTAAAATCATCTTTTGTTGGAAAGTCTTCAAATTCAATAATTGTTTTGTTCAGTAAATCAAACACAGTTGAAAAAGGTAGCGACTGAGCGTAAGAGTTGTCCTTGTCAAATTGCTTTTCAAAGCCCATCAGTTGCACAACTCTTTTTCCTTTCCAATTGGGTTTGTCATCAGAAAATGCAACGTCCCTTATTTCACAACATTTTTAAATTACCTTAATCGAAATTAACAAAATGCTTTTAAGAATAATTAGAGATGCAAAATAACAAAATATTTCACTATTGACTTACCACAAAGCGAAGTAAATATTGTCAATACTGTTAAATCCGTAACGTCGGCTTTTTGCTAGGAACTTTGGATCCATCTTGACAATGTTTAAAACCGTAGCGTAATCCTTTTGGGAAATAGTAGGAATCGTTCCTTCTGGCATTTGTTTAAAAGAATGTATTTCATCAATTTCCAAATTTACGACCACTTCAAAAACATGTCCGCTGGTTATGTCAATTATTGTTGCAAACGCTTGACGAGCTATATATGGGGGATCCGTATTATCCATAAATGATTTAGCGAGCAAACTTTTCGGCGGCTCGTGAAGGTAAATAGCGGAAAAAATCCAAGTATCAGTTTTCTCCGTTTTTATAATATCCGCAGTTTTTTGGATTTCATCCGCAGTCAGGGGATCCAGTGGATGGTTTGTTGGATTTGAATTAGTACTGCTATCGTTGGAACCACTGAGACAGTCTATTATATTTACAAAATAAATTGGAATGGCGATGATTATAATTATCAAATAAATTAGTAATTAACGGAAACATTATATAATTTTTGGTCCATATTAACCACAAGTGTAATCTCCAGATAATTATTACCTTTAGGAAATCTTAAAAATAAGCAGCAAATGACCAAACTACGCAATGAAAATATTGTCTTCATAATTCAGAGTAAAGTTATCGATACTTTAGGTACAAAAAAATTGTATTAATGTGCACATGTAGTCAAATGCTATAGGAAGTTATCTAATTACCTATGATTGAACATATTTTAAAGATATTGCGATATTCAATTTGTTTACAGTAATAACTCCCAGCTAAAAATAGAAATCAGTAAAAATAGAATGTCAATTATGGATTTAAATTACATTTCGCTTTGTTTATGTCTGATAAGTATTGCTATTACTGCAATAAATTAAGAAAATATATATGATAAATACGTAGTATATTTGCTACAATGGATTTATAGCTTTGAAATGGTTATTGCTTTATTTTTTATATTGTATGCTGTAAAATGTGATAACTGAATGCTTTGTTATGACAATTTTTCATTGCCAATTACTATATTGATATACATCACGGCTGCAATAAGGAGAATGTCAAGCTGAAACATTATAAACAGAGTGCATCAATAAAACAGAATTAATTCCATGAGGACGAAAGGGGGCCACGCTACAAGAAATTGTAAGAACAATACTCTCAATACTGTCATTAATAATTTGTAGCGGCTGTCCGGATGAAAAGCGCATACAAGAAGCAACCACACAGGTCCTGCAGCGCAAAAAAATAGGCCAATAATGTCCGGATTCGGTTTATCTGCCCATCTTGGATACATTTCTGGAAATGAAATACTATTTGTGATGTATTCGCTAAATTTTTGCAGATTATGTTTTTGGTAGAAATATTTACGTTTTAGCGAGCTGTTCATTTTAATCACAGCATTCAGGCTCCTCGCTGCAAATTCCCCTTTCAACTCAATATAACTCCCTACCACTAAAACTATATATCAGTCCATCAAGTAGTAATATCAGGAAGAAAATTACCCGTGGAACTGTCAAATCAGATTTATTCTTGAAAATATTAATAAGAAGTGTCTCAGAAGCGTAAAAATACGCCAATGTAAATAAAAGAATTATAATTCTGGAGCTGTGCATTCTCCATTTCGATTTACTTATCGGGAGAACAGAATTACGGGAATCCAACACAAAGGCACGATATAGATACCTGATATGATATTCTTTATCCTAGGATATCGCTGCCGTTTGGGCCTCACAAAGGGATTCCAAATATCTCTAAAACAATCTCATTACAAAACATAAAACTAAGAGACGACGACTTTTAAAAATTAATGACTTTACATAATTAAAACTAAAACATACACTATCAACATCGCAATCTCAAATTACAGGAAGTTACATGGATACCTAAAGCAAACATGGAAATCAGGCGTTTCAAACAAAAATCGTTTTAAAACGCAGAGCATTGAAGTAAACAATAAATATTTACTGTATTTAATATTTCCTTTAATTTCGGAGGCTTGACTGTGTCTACAACAAACACAATTGTGTTGAATAGTACAGTAGGACAGTTGCTAATATTTCATCAGACTTCAACATCAAGAATCACGTAAAGCCTCACACATAGATATTGTTCTAATGCAGTAAATGTTTTCTTTATTCGCAATTACAAATAAATCGTCTAAGGGGCAAGCAGTTGAGAATATTTTATCGAAAAAACCTTAATATGTCTAAATCAATACCGTGCTGTGTAAACCAAGCTCAAATTGTCACGCAGGATATAAATGCAGGACCCAACAATGTTCCGCAACCAAAATCCCACAATTTAATGGAATTGGATTATAAAGGTAGATAACTATATGTAATTACGAAAGGTATTCCCTTAAGTACCTATGTTATGTATCCATGGTACACAATACATAATATGTATCATTAATACAGTCAAGCCGTCAAGCGTATGCCGCGGTCCTATAATTGTAACAGGTAGTGAAATATTTGCATAGCCAAACTTTTCAATTTTTGCCAACATAAAAAAGGATTACATTTATAAAATTTTCAATTGAAATCTGTAATTACTAAGGCTATGAGACATACATAATCATCAGTACACATCGTATAGCAATTTTACATATAAATAAATGATCTTGCATTTTCTTCTAATGGGAAATTCCGCTACAAGGTAAAACAGTCAATTAGAGTTATATACCTTATCGAGTCCATTCCTACAGATACGTGTTAGTTTCATAGGCTTAAATGGAGGGAGATGATAACTCGATATTTTTTCATAATGGTGTTACTTGATAAAATGGAAATCTTGAAACGTTTTAACCTTTCGATGTTCACAGCCTTACTGACAAAATTGAGAAGCCCATCAACTGGAAATAAAAACACAATTACAGATTCTTTTAACTCGGAAAATAATTTCTGCTGGATTGGATTCTATGCAAATATTGGCTACCGCTGCGGATTGCTGGCCTGCTTTTGGGATAATCCTTCAAGAACATTTTCTGCGTCCAAATCCCACAAAATAATCAAATCTTTCATACTTGTACACTTCTTGGTTTCATGTTATGAAATATTCCAAATGTATACGAAAATTGCTAACAGAAATCAAATCAGTTCCTTCTTGGATTCCTTCTTAATTTGTGTTTGGACATTTTGCTCTGCTGGAATAATTATTATTCTAATGACAGTTCAAATGAAAAAGCACGAGCTAAGCACAATGCTGAATTGTTTACAATACAATGTTGTATCCGTCAACGGTAAGGATATTGTGGTCCGCAATAATGTTTTATACATTCTTTGAATATAATTTTTCTTACTAAATTCTAAATTTGTCAAAATATAAAATTACACTGATGCAAATTGCAAAATTATTTTGTTTTCCGTTTTATTTATAAGGCACTTGTGAAAGAGATTACAATCGGAGCAAAATGGAAACACTAACATCAAAATTCCTCGTTCCTGTTTATAGCACAGTCCTTTTCGCCATCGTAATATTAATGGGAGTAGCTGAAGGGCGACATCAATTGTCTTTTCTTTATTGTGACAATACATTGGTGAAATATTTTCTACTGATGATTCAAATTGTCACAATGTGTGGAGGATGTTATGCATCGATAAATGTATTTACTTGGATATTAGGTTACATTCTCAGGAATTACAACGCTATTCATTACATAAGGTATTTCAATTTTATTAAATAGTGGGACCTAAATCCAATTTATGAATTAATGCTAAGAATGTTGCCTATAATTTTATAGATACGAGGAGTGCCATCTAAACAATCAAATTACGGCCTTCAAGAAACTGTGGATATTGAACAAGATCTTCAACGACAGCTTTATTCCCCTATTTCTACCCTCCTACATCATATTATTCTCTTCAATGACGTTAATCGGGAGTTTTTGCTGCATTCGGTTGTACAAAATTATCACTTTTGATATATTGGTCATGTTGATAAGCATAACTACAGATTGTTTGCTGGCAGTAACAGCAATATTACTCGGAATTGCTACTCCGTGGCAATTTTCAAATGTGTTGTTGAAAACGATGATGTCGAAACTATCAAGGAGCGACCAAATAAGTCGGACGGAGTTGAGAGCCCTCCGAGGGTATGGAATTCGAGTTGGTCCCATTAAAGCTGTAAAATTTGATCGAATATTCGATTTCTACGAATGCATGCTTAGTGCTTTGGTTACTCTGCTTATAACATCATAATAAAAAGGATTAAAAATGAGCAATGGATAAGATGGAAAGATGGAATACTCCCTTGATTATGGAAAAACTTAAAACTAAGCATGGAATTGGACATGTCGATAGATTTAGTTGCAGGGCATTTGCTTTTCATGCACTAGAAATTAGGGAAAGAACACTAGAAATTAAAACTTGAATAGGGATTTACATGTAATTGGCACTTTGACCCTATTTTTTACTGCTTTTCGTTCCAAATATGCAGAAACGG
>JAQFYC010001235.1:0-37488 GCA_034694165.1 Tomocerus mixtus | reverse complement strand
CCAAGCGTAGCCCCACCCCCATTCCAGATTTCCAAGAATCCTAGATGCCGGGATGCCAACTTTTTTTGAGGCCTGATTCATATACCATTTATGGAAATAATTCACTTTCTTCTTTAACCACATAAGGATTCTGTATTTATGAGAATCTTGCACTCATTTTGATTTTGCATTTAGTTTGCTATGGGTTTGATTCATATATTTATTCTATTATCCTTAAGCATTTACATGGCACAAACAACAGTATTGGTTACCCATTTACATCAGAAACCCGAAAACTGAGAATTAAAGATGATGTACTTTAGTTTAGGATGCCAATAATTAATTAAAATATTAATTATTCCAATCCCAACAACAGTCACACTTGCGATTCCTTTATTTTCGTCATACTACCTACTTATGCATCGAAAATGTCCAGTCCTTTTAAAAATGAAAGTGTGAAAGGGAAAGCAAAGAAAGCAAGGACTGCAGAAAGTGCATTGAAATATGTAGCGTAATGGCGGTAGACGGACAAAAGGCGCAATATCGGGATACTATCATGCATTCTTGCGGATGTTCAACAAATTACAGTAGCATTCTCTTGATGCTTCAGAAGACAATAGATAAACGATAGTGTTCAGATTTTACTCATAATTTCGTACTTCATTGTGGGATCCATCTTTTCCGGCTTTGTTGTTTTTTTCATTTAGATAACTATTCTGTTTTTACTTCAAATTTATTTACTTCCGTAATATT
This sequence comes from Tomocerus mixtus, assembly GCA_034694165.1. Lineage (NCBI taxonomy): Eukaryota > Metazoa > Arthropoda > Collembola > Entomobryomorpha > Tomoceridae > Tomocerus > Tomocerus mixtus. The sequence continues at coordinate 36,756 of JAQFYC010001235.1, read as the reverse complement.
TTGCTGTTAACTATATTATCTTATCTGTGTGCTGTGTGTCTTGTGGACTTATTACGGCAAATACCTGGAGGGATGGAAAATTATCTGTCATAGCCATAAAACAAGTTGTCACTACAATCATAATATTTAATCTGTGGTCTGTTTAATCCTAATTTATAATAATTTTCAGATCACATATTGTCAGAATCATCTCGTCATGTTTATAAAAGAGGTTAGTTTGGTTTCTTGATATATTTGTTTACAATTTCTGGTACCTTCCACTAGCTTTCAGCAAAATACCATTAGAAATATTTTTCGGGAGATTTTTTGTCCAATTTAATTTTTAATTTTTTCACTTATATTTTTAGGTCATTATCTGTGGTTTCAAGAGCTACAAGGAGACCACAAAAATTCAAAATTTTCATCCTGGTTATAACGTAATTGGTAAGATAGCTAACGTAATATAACATAAAATGTAAATACAATTAATAATATTTATGCGAATTCATTAATATAATATTTGTATCATCTCTCGCACGTTTTACAGTAGGACGCAATGGATCTGGTAAAAGCAACTTTTTCGCAGGTAACTATTATTACAATTATTACATTAAACAATTTATTAGCTTAGTTTATAGTACACTACAATATTAATATGTAGTTCTTTGAACAAAAGATCTTCCGATCTTCGTAACAATATTTATTATTTAAGTACAGTTTGATATTGCTAAGAAGATTAATATAATAAAAATGTTGCAAGATTAATATCGATAACTTTATGTTTTAGCCCTAGAATTTGCTCTAAGAACAGATTCAAGAGCCCTGAAGCTAGAAGAAAGGAATGCTTTATTGTTCCAGGGCAAAGTAACCAATGATGCGGCCTATGTTGAAGTTGTCTTTGATAATAAAGAACGAAAATTGCCCTATAATACAGACACCGTTACGTTTAGAAGAGTTATTGGAACGAAGAAAGACAGATTTTTTGTTAACAAAAAAGAGAGTCATAACATCAAACAATTTTTAGATTCAGCTGGAATTACCAATCCGTATTATGTCGTCAAGCAGGGAAAGATTAACGAAATGGCATCTGCGAATGAAAAAGCCCGACTTCAAGTACTTTACGATATTTCAGGATCGAAAGTGTACGATGAAAAGAAACTTCAAGCTCATAAGATGTTGGAAGAATGCAACAAGAAACTTGGTGACGTAGACAAGTTGATACTATCCATAGATGAACATTTTGAAACTCTGGAAGAGCAGTCAAGAGAATTACAGAAATTTTTGACATTGGAGAAGAAGAAAAGAGCTGTGGAATATCTTGTCCACAATCGAGACAAGGTGAACTTGGCATCAAGAGTTGCGTCTTTGCAAGTGAAGCAAATGAAGTTAATGGCTGAATGCGAGCCGTTGCAAAAAGATTTGCATGAATCCAAGAGGCAAATCGATGATATTGATGCCATGATTTTATCATTACAACAGCAAGTTATATTTTTGGAAACGAAGAAGAATGACATCGAAACTGAAATTCCTGTAACCAGTTCAAGAATTGCGGTTGCTGAAAATCAATTAAAGGACGCGTTAGAGAATTATGCACTTTCTCTGCAATCAGCAAATAAATTACAGACACTGAACCGAGAACTTGTTTCTACTAATGACGAACTTCAAAAATTGTCTGAACACATTAGCAAAATTAAACAGCAAGAAATTGTTCGCGTTGATGAATACAATCTGTGTAAGTCGAACATGGCTAAATTAAAAGAAAAATGCGGACGGACAGCTCAATTTGCTACAAAAGCTGAACGGGATGCCTGGATTAGTGGTGAGCTAAATGAAGTCAATGGTAGTATTGACAGCGAAAGCTCACTAAAGATAAGCCACGAGGAAAATCTTGCTAAAATCAACCACACCCTCAAATTGTTAAGCGATGACCTTACGCGTTCCAAAGACGAGTGGGAAAACCACAGAAAGAAGTTAATTGAATTGGACGCATCAACATATAACTGTAATTACAATTTGATGCTAGAAAAACGAACAACGTTGTGGAATGACACCAACAAAATTGAACAGCAAATAAATACTGCTAAAGACAACAGTTCAAGATTCATGGATCTCTTAAGTAAGAATGGTGGAAATGCCTTGGTTGCTGGATGGAAGAGTGTGCAGTGTATTCTCAAAGATCTGCGTCAGAATGACCAATTCAAGCGACTACTAACGGGCTACTATGGAATTGTTATGGAAAATATTGATTGCGACTCAGATATTAATGTAGCAGTTGAAGTCACCGCTGGTATGAAGCTGTTTTACCATGTCGTTGAGTCTCATCAAGTTAGTAGAGTAATAATGGCTGAGTTTAACAGAAGGAAGTTAAAAGGCGAGGTGAATTTTATTCCACTTACTGAATTAATGGTTCACGACAGGCAATATCCTGAAAACAGCAATGAGTGCTGCCCGCTTTTTGAGAAAATAATTTACAAAAGCAATGTAGTTAAAGCAATTCAATTTGTCTTCGGAGGAACGTTGCTGTGTGTAGATTTAGAAGTGGCCACGCGTTTTGCTAAAACGTTCAAAATGAATTGTGTCACAGTTGATGGTGACAAGGTGTTCAGCAAGGGGGCAATGACCGGGGGATACCATAATCAGCGGTTATCCAAAATCGAATTGGGGAAACAATTACAAAATGAAACATCCAGGATTGAAGAACTGCACATTGAGAAAAGTGCAAAGGAAGAAGAGCTGCTGAATACAGAAAAATTTATCGTTGAATTTGCAAAGAAAAAGGAGAAAGCAGAATCCGCTGCTTGTGCTGTTCGATCTTCTTTCGAAAAGATTCAGCTTCAGAAAGATATTTTTGAGCGAAAGTTACATCACCATCAGTTACAGCAACAACAGGAAAAAAGAGCAATTGAAGCGGTGGAAGTTTCTATTAAAAACCTACTTAGGAGACGTGAAAACCTTGAGGAAGAACTCAGTGAACGGATGTCAGAAAAATCATCACAGTATGCTCAACAAATGAAAAAATTTCTTTCAGATGTATCTAAGAAAATGCAGAATGCAGAAGCAATAACCAAATTGAGAAAGGAGAAAGAATCGATGAGGAATAAATTAGAAAAGTCTATTGTTATTACAGAAAAAAAGTACTTGAATTTAATTACATAATTACAAACTTATTAAATGCGAAGTAGATAGTCAATCTAATATTAATTGTTTTAATAGAATTGAGGAGACAAAACTTTTGGGAAGCTCAGCAAATGTTTTGGAAAATGTCAAAAATAAATTAAAAAAAGAGCTGGACGGTCTTAACGAAATTAGGAAAAAGCAAGCAATCGAATGGAACAACGCTACCAAAGAATATTCTGCAATTCAAGAAAAGGTAAAGGGAATTACTATATTAATGTCGTATCACTGTTTTTTAATAGTGTGTGGGTGTGGGCTAATCTATATAGTTATAGGTTTGGGTATTTGAATTGTATTTAATTATAAATGATAAAGCAGATTTGATCTGAGTTAAAATGTATATTATTTTGCAGATCAATGGAGTGCAAGTGAGCAAAGAAAAGTGCTTAGAAGTCCTAGCGGTCCACAAAGACAAAGTTGACACTGCAAACAAAGAACTTGAAAGGGTGGCCATACAGCAGTCAGAAAGTAGAAGATCTCTTGGCGATATTCATGGGACAATATTAAAACTAGGGACCATTCCAGCTGACATCGAGCAATACGAAGAGATACCTACTAATGATCTGTGTAAAGAGTTAAAGAAAATTTCAAAAGGTTTGCGATCTTTGGGAAAAGTTAATAAGAAGGCCACGGAGAAATTAGAAAGGGCGACCAAAGTAAAGAAGGAATTACTGCAAGAGAAGAGTAAATATAACGAAATGTGAGTATATGTCGCTTTTTGTTTTAATTTAGTATATTGTGTTAAGTAGGAGTTTGCACTTTATTATACCTGTTCTCTTTGCTGGGTTGCAGAAATACCAAAATTATGGATTTAGATAAAACTTTAGATGACAAGAAAGGAGAAGCAGTTTTCAAAGTGTTTCAAACAGTTCATCAACAATTCAGATCGATCTTCAATAAATTTGTTCCTGAAGGAAATATTAGGATGTTTTTGCGTACACAAAATGGAGGTCAGGTTAATGCTGCCGCTGATGTAGACGGAGTAAGCTAATTTATTTAATCCTTCATCTAAAGGCAATTATGAGCTGCATGTAAATAATATAACCTTACCTTTTACCTATTTTTGTTTGATTGGCTAAATGGCAAGTTTTAATTTACAGGAGGACGGCGAAGCAATTCTTAGTTTATTCAGAGAAAACCAATTTGAGGGATTGGCTATCGACGTGAATTTTGTGGGGAAAGAGTTGAAAGGTATACAGACTAGGGATCTTCGTTCATTTTCTGGGGGTCAGAAAACGTTGATTTCTCTTGCTCTACTTTTGGCCATTCAACGCTGCGACCCAGTGCCTTTGTACATATTTGACGAAATTGACCAGGTATAGGAAATTACAATAAATCTCTCAGAAGGTCTGGATTTGTTTTCCATAAGTACTTGATTACCATGATATGATCGTTTCTTAAAAATTACAGGCGTTAGACCGGAAGTACAGATCGTCTGTTGCTGAAGTAATCAAAGAGTTGGCTCAGAAAGCTCAGTTTATATGTACGACATTCTCACGACAGTTCATTGACAAATCGGATGCTGCTTTTGGAGTATACTTTCGTAATCAGGTAACATTTAATATCACCACCAACAGCTTATGTAAACGATTGATACGACCTACGTTTCTCACATAATAAGTGTCTGCCTACTAAATTCTAGTATTAATTCTTTTAGGCTTCAAAAATTTTGCCAATCACTATACAGCAAGCACTTTCCTTTGTTAAAAATGATTCGCAAACATCACCTGACAATGTTTTCGGAGATGAAACAAGTGATGCTACTGATGCGGATGCTGCGAAAAGCTATGATAGTGGTATGCCAGTCAACAGTGATGATGGGCGAACAGGAACTACCAGTAAAACCAGTAAAAATCAAAATGCAACCAATAATGTGGAGGAGATGGACGTTTCCGAAGATGACAGTATGGATGTTTCTGACTGAAAAATTACTAATAGATTTATTTTAAGTAGCCACATTTAGTCTAAAATTAGTGCTGTTGGAGTTTTAGAGATACGGATACAGTACTTAAGGATATTTTTATACAATCAAAAATAAAGGTAGTGTAAAATATGAAAGTAAAAATAGTTCTTATTTATTGCGTACACATTTTGAGGAACTTACACGTAGGTATTATTTATATTAAAGCGATATTACTATATTACAATTTTAATCATTTTCATGTATTTTTTACACGTAATTTTTCTTTATATGATATTATTCCTTTCGATACATCTTCACGATTAACTTTAGCTAGCCGTTTTGTTTTAAAATTCATAGCTGCTTTAGCACGCGAATAGGAAATTTTTTCTAGAGGCTGTACTTTAATATTAAGCGTAGGATAGGATTTGATATATTTCTGTTTCTGCTGCTTGCTTTCTGGTAGCTCAGCATTTATGTCTGTATTTATTAGCGACGAATCTGTTTGCCTCAATTCAGCAGCAAGTTGTCCAGGCTCAATGATTGGAGTTTTAAGTTTTGCCTATGTTATAAACCATAAAGAATTGGAATTTAACAATATATATAATAACAATGAATATCTGCTGCCAAGCTATTTAGGTTGCACTATTAATAATAATACACATTCTATGTCAGTTTTTGTTACCTTCTTTTCGGACATAAATTTTTCCATCGTCAATCTTTTTCTTTCTTTTCGGATTTCTTGCAATTTTCGTTTATTATCTCTTACACCATTAATCTCCTCCTCCCGTAACGATTTCATTTCAGTTGTTGAAACCACTTCTGGAGACTCATCATCGCTGCTGCTCCCATTGTCGTCCCCATGGTATAGATTTTTTACCCAGCTAGCCATCTTGATTGTGTTCTCTTTCTATAATAGAATTAAACCAATAAGCGTTAATTAATAATAGGCAATAGGATTTTCGATAATTAATAATAGTTCAATAACTACTCAATGTCTGGTTCAGAGCTGTTGCATATAGCAAAATAAATCACGGTTAACACGGCTTCAGAAGAGGTGTCAGATAGGAGATCATCATTATCATTGAGTTACATATCACGTAAAAATCAAATTAATTCAACATAATATTAATATTGTAATTATTGTACTCACCGTTTAATGTTTAAAGCTCCAATGATGATCTGCTACATGAATCAATATTCTGTATAGTAAAATAAACAATATTATTATTACTGCCTTGCCCTAATTTGGAAAACTTGGCTGTGTATAAAAATTAAATATATATTTGGTGTTCAGTAAAGTTGCATATAGCAAAATAAATCACGGTTAACACGGCTTCATAAGAGGTGTCAGATATTAAATCATCATATTTAAATAAGTGAATTTAAAAATATAATAAAACCATAGCACTTGCCTATTCTATGAGGAGAGGTGCATGTCGCGTCACAAATCTTCCGTATTTCCTGCAATTACAAAATATTTTAAAGTTAGTTTGCATATCAAAAATTGATAATTATTTTGCTTGAGCCTTAAGGGTTTCCTGATGTCCTCAAATCTCCGTCCTCCCTCACCCTCAACTCATTTAAATAATAGGAAGGTATAATAAAACAGAGAATACGCAAGTTGACTGCTAGGGATCTGCCTCTCGACACTTGGTATAAAAATAGGGTACACTATAAGGGTGGGACAAAAAACGGCCGCTTCGTGGCCTTTTTGTTGAAGTAAACCTAACCTAATTATTTTGAAACGAACTAGAATGTTAGGCAGTACTAGAAAAAAGATGGGTAAAGACTCAAGAGGTTAGGACTATGACGGCCAAGAATGGGTCGAGTGCTGCCGATACGGGCTGCTGGTGGCAATCTATATCTATATCTATTTTTCTTAAATTGGGAGTTGGACGTACCTAAACAATTTGAGGTAGGGGTGGATGGAGATAGAGATAATAGAGAAACATCGAAGTAGATGTATCAGAAAAGTTGCATAAAGCAAAATAAATCACGGTTAACACGGCTTCATAAGAGGTGTCAGATATAAATTCATCATAAATAAAGTTTAAACTGAGTTTTATGTTATGACATAAAAGAATAATTTAATACCTTTTAATGCACAGTTAAATAATCCGACTCCTGCCTGCAATAAGCAAATACATCAAGGCATGATACATTTGAATGTATGTCTATTATATATTACATAATAATAATTAATTATTTTTTGTAATTATTAAGCGATGGAATTGATTAATCAGTAATAGTGCATAATTGCAAATGAATCACGGTTTCACGGCTCATATAAGAGGTGTCAGTTATAAATTCATCATAATCATTGAGCAAAATGCTTAAATTATTATTATTAGGTAGAATGCTTAATATTTTCATAAACAGTTTTTACCTCGCTAAGTGAGCCACAGCCTTCAGACAATAATATGCATTCGGCAAGTTTCACCATGAAATAATTTCCTGTGTAATAAAAAATTCAACATCATTAGATAATTTCTAAGGATTAATATTAAAAGGCTTTGAATACGAAAAACTCGTCAAATTAAATCAGTAATGTTGCATTAGCAAAATATATCATGGTTAACACGGCTTCATAAGAGGTGTCAGATGTAAGATCATCATTTTCAGAATAGAGAATAAGTACCTACTACGTAAGTTAATGCTGTTTTGGGCTGCCGACGATATGGCAATGTTAATGAAGCATGTGGAAAGCAGTAACTTTCTGGTTACATTACATTATTATATGTATCACGTATCACGAATTCATCTTTATCAATGACCTTTATACTCACCGATGAAACCAATGCAATATCGCAATGAACGGACGTGCAAATTTCCAAGCCAAATCCTCCGTTCCTCCACAGATTCTGCACGCTGCAATCTCGACCTCCTGAAAAATGAAATATAAATATAATATTAACAAATAGCAGCGTGTAAAGAGTATCTTGGCCCTTTTTGCCCTTATCGCAAAAACTCTATTTCATATTTATTAAAATAATTAGGTCAGAAATGTTGCAATGCAAAATGAATCACGGTTTCACGGCTCATATAAGAGGTGTCAGTTATAAAATCATCATTCCTAATTTTTTTATACTACGTTGGTTGAATATTAAATTAAAAAACAAATTGGAATATTGTCCCGACTTATACTTATACAAAATAGTCAAATATAGTTTACAAAAAACTTACTTGGTTAATCGGTTATAAACTGAAGAATATTCTTTAAAATCAGAATTCCCAAACAGGTGACTGACAGTACTTCCTTTCCTTTGCCTCTTGTTAATTGTTGTCGACTTCAGTTAAGCAGTTGTTTTGTCACTTGTGTTGCCTTGCATGTCCTGCTGCAAACTAAACGGCTTCACTTACTTTGGAGTTGGAGACGAGACTGAAGCAAAATAAAGCCAAAAACTCAACGTGGTAGAATTTTTAGAAAGTAGAAATAGCACCACGCGTGCATTTTGAACATAGCCCCACGAAATTGTTGTTGAAGCTTCACACATTTTAGGTTACTATCAAATACAGTTTAGCGTGACTTTCCTTCGTGTATTTGTGTGCCAGGGCATCAATTGTATGCAATATTATGCAAATAAATGTAAAATCATATGAATAAGTAATAGCCACTGTAGAAAACAGAAATATGTTCATAATCAGCAGATCATTTATATTTAATTTTATATACCATTCTTCCACTGCGCCCCGAATAGTACAACGTTACAAATATAAGATATATTCACATTAATATTAATGCATGCAATTATGTAAGTTTAATAATTTAATTTGGGAAGATTTATAATTTAATTAAAAAATTAAGGTTTGGGTCCATGAGATTTAGTTCAAAATTAGTTAGTAATGGATACTAAACGTCCAAGCATGTTATGAAGCTTAAATGGTAAACAAACCATTGTTGAACATAGGTGATCGTACCAATTTCAAGTTGCGATTACTATTACTAATTACTAACCACCATGATGACATGACTTGTAGCATCTTGTAGTGGTATGATAGGCATGCATGTTGTCAATTTACAACTTTTGCAGACAACTTGGGCAATATACACAGACATGTATAATAATAATAATAAAGCTAATACGTATCACGGAGCATTTGTGCAGTGCATTAGACATCGGCTCTTTTTGGTAAGTCACATAAATGTATAACAATGCAATTTTGAATATAAAGATAGGTACATGCATTAACATGAACCCAAACCTTACGTCATAATGAAATGTCAATAAGTTGTATTAAGGGAAACATTAATCTGTATTTCACAAAATACAATACAAAACACCAATATCTGCGAAATGGAAAAATTGAAGACGCTTTTTTACATAGTTTATGACAATAACACCAATACTTCAGATTTCTCCATATCCCAACAGAACAGTTTATAGCTACATCGATTTAAGAATATTATTAACTCTAAAAAGCTACACATCATCATGCAATTAACACATATAAGTAGCTTGCTTTTACACGTTAGCAGTATATTAATTATTTGTTTATAAATTCTGAGACTGCAAAGGTATGAATTTTTAATATAAGTTGTAAAATGTAATTTGTAATAATCTGGTAGTTTAGTTCGCAATAGTAATAATATTATTATATTGGTACATTGTGCATATTATGGTACAACGATAAAGTTTTATCATCCCTTATTATTATAGATGAAAATATAGATTTGATTAAACACAGTACATATTTCACTAACACATGTTAGATTGATTTGACTAGTATATAGTACTCGATATTATATTGGTGTATACACAGAATATAGAACATGTCAAATGACAGAATTCCTCAATTTCCATAATATAAACTCCAAGCTACATGGTAAAACTCTAAGCAATGCAAACCTCAAATGGATATTTTGCAGCAAACTCTAAAAAGGGAAATATTTTGATCTAAAGCCTGTGTGTGACATATTAGTATAATGAATAGGGGGCTAAAATATTTACACTGGAACCAAAACAACGTTAAGTCTTCTGAAAAAGCCTACGGGAGATCATCCCATATTATGTCAACATGAAATCGCGCTATCGCCGCAAAACGGAAGAAGTTATTCCCAACATTAAAATGGGAAGACCATATTAAGCTTCAGCAACATTGAAACGAAAAGGAAACTGATACAAGATTTCGAATGATAATTTTACTGCTATTGACCTAACTACTAAGATATTTAATTTGTGCAATTTATTTATATACCTAATAGTGGATTGCTTGCAAATTACCATTTATATATTTTGTGTTGCTTATACTATACTTCTCTTTTTAGAGTTTTCTGCCCAGTGGCCATTTTTGCATTTAGAGTTTTACCATATTTGCTTGGTATTTGCATATAAGCCTATATATTTTAGCAGAGACGATTTTTGCGATGTTTTTAATTTTAGGTTAATAATTACTTCTAGCATGACGGTAATTAATATTTATAAATATTGATATAAATTACAATTGCATTATAGCAAGAATGACATCTAACACAACAACAACAATAGAATAATAAATAATAATAAATAATGAACATAATATATAAATAACTGTAAAGCTATCCATTGCTGAATACACACATCGGACGTAATTGAAGAATTTACACAACCGTATGGCGAAATGCTACATTTAGTCACTCTTTGCAATTCACATTTCTTGGCAATTTGCTATTCCTTCCTGCGTGGTCCAATTTGATTAACAGGGCACTAAATATTTTACAATGTTGGTTTTGACTTAAGTTAACAGTAAACTCTCCTTTGCGGACAGATCAGCTAGCATATCAAAGGAATATACATTTGGCTTTACTATATTAGAGCGAATATCTCACATATTATATTACTAATATTACCGACCGGTTGTCACCAATACCATTGTGTAACTCACTAAAGGAACCAAGTCTTATAGAAACAATTATCTATAAAAAATTCAATATCAGTCAATCAGACCGTACATTTAGTAATGAGAGCATACATTAATGATTACGATTAATAAAAATATAATATAGTAACAATACATTAATACATACCTATACCGTTAAACACAAATAATAAATAAACTAGGTGTTTTCCCTGTCAACATACATGTATAATATCAATACAGCATAAAACAATGAGATACAGAAGCATCCAACAATACAACAATTGATTAAAAATGGGTATATTAGGTATATATGAGTTGAGATTAGTTTGAGGTACTAGTTACATTAAATGCCAGCTAAATACAAGCCGTTGAACTGTTAATTGCTTATTAGGTTTAGGCAAGTCGTCAAGAGATTACCTTACAACACTTTTAGTGACCGAGTCCTACACAAGTTTAGCTTAACTTAACTTACAATTAACATTTTACATGTGAAGTATTTTGATTTCGATATAAGTATTAAACACATACACGATCACGATACATTAAATTGTTTCAATTTAAATAGGTAGGTATTTCATAATGACCTAAATGACCTTGTTCTTTGCAACAATAATGTAAAGTATTTATATAGCCATTTATAAATATGGCAATTGGCAAGCAAAAATGTTTTCAAAATTATGTACATTCTACGGAGGGCAGAGGTAGCAGAAGCAGACCATACTGACACTTAAGAGAATGCTGACTGGACAGAAAATGAGGGACTGTCTGTTCGTCTATCTTCGTTCACAAAAATTGCTGACGGAAGGGACTCGTCGCTGTCACCTCCAGATAGAGATGGTGCGTACATCATTACACTGGAGAAGGACGAACGAAGCGACGGCGTAATATCTTCTGACTGGGCCAATGGTGCCATCCGAGGTAACGGATTACTTTGTGGGCCACAACCATGGCTTGCAAAATGTCGTGGTTTATAGTGGGATTGAGGATGCTGCATATAAGACGGATAAGAGTGATTTGGGATATCTTGAGGTTCATTTTGACTCGGTATTTTTGAATTCATTGTAGTCGAGCTGCAAACATAAATAATAAAACAATCAAGTTTTTGAATGTCGATTCAGATTAAAACATCTTGCAATGAAAATTAAAAACATAAATGGCGGTTGTCACAAATCAAAAGATGTATATGCCATAAGGAAATATTGTTATAAAATAAATATTTTAAATAGGTAAAAGCTATTATTTACCAAGTCTTATGTTACATGAGAGGATAATAATGAATTTAAACGCAGTTTTAAGCCTTCGCAAAAGGATGCAAAACAATTCTTGGATCACTTGCACCAGAGCTAGATGACGTCACTCCATTCTCTGAACTCAAGTGTAATCTTTCAGACGGGTCTTCAGTTCTACACAAGTTTTCACACCACACAACATGCAAATAATAATTTCAAGGTTGACAAACATGTTAATTTAAAATGTTAAAGTTTAAAGCGTTCTAAGTAAAAACGGATAGCTGATAGGTAGTGTAATAGCTCATAGTGTTACAGAGTACTACCAACCAACTACAAATGGTCAAATGGCTCAGCCTAAATAATTAAAAACAAAAATTGTACCAGTTGCGTATTTGAACAACTTACCCTTCTTTAGCTTCATTGGCCATCAATTTAGCCCTTTCTTCAAAGTTTTCTCCATTAGGGTTCCCACTGTGGTCGTATCCTATCTCAGTAACTGGATCGTACTGTGTAGAAATTGGTTGGCCATGACCATTGTCACTTGTTAACAGATTTGCACCCTGATTTGTCTGGGAGTAATAAACAAATATATTATATTACATGGAGAATTTGCAAGATTTTGTGTAAGCTACATAGAAAGCAGAAAGAACGACTTGAGCGACTAACAACTAACAATCAATCAAGCCTATAAGTATTATTGTTGGCCTTTAAAATGTATAAGATTAAGAGTATGTAATTATCCATATAAATATGTATTATTAATTATTACTTGTCCGTTGTGCAGTCTTGGCTTAGTCACGTTACGAATGACACTTCTTGACGTAATTGGGTAGCAAAATGACCTGGGGTTTCTTAACTTGCAATAACAGAAAAGTAATGCAATACCAAGGATTGATAGTATGATTCCCAAAACTGGCACAAACCAGCTCGATGATGGATTATCTATAAAAAATTATTAGCATAAGTATTAAACACTATTAACCAAATTCACAGAAAACTCATCTCTGCAAAATGAGGTACATGTTAAATAATAATCGATTTGATGAAATATTGCAATTGCATGCAAACAATTTTACCAATATTAGTCATATCATTTTCGCTGTAATAGTGCTGATTATAAATTCCAATAACAATGACAATGAGACCAAGACCAAGTATAAGGCTGCCACAAACAAGAATAGTGAGTTGGAACCATCGTGAACTTGTGATAGGGGGTGAAACCATTTCAGACAAATTCCACGGACGACGGGATGAAGATTCATAGCTTATAGTTGTTGAATTATATACTGAATCCGCCATGATAATTTTTGTTGGAACCCTGAAACATGGATTAATTATTATTCACTATTATTTTATATACCGCAACCCCTCATTCCTTGATGCGACAAGGCGACAATAACAATAGATCTCAATCCTGAATTATTATATATGTATGTACAGTCTTTAGAGTAAGTGCAATACCTCGATTTGATAAGTAAATAAGTACGTCAAAGTAATGTAAATAATGTAAATACTGCTGTTATTACACTCTGAATGAAAATAACAAAAAATTAACGTACGTGTGTTCTTCTACGGTATTGAAGTCCTGTCGTCACCTATATTTTCAAATGTAATGTCAAACTGAAACTGCAAACTCGGAATCTTCAAAATTCAAACTTGCTTATTTTGGTTTTTTTGGTTTTACTATTCAATATCTTTTCCATGAGTAATGTTGAATGTGAGTCGTGGGTGAAGAAGAAGATGTGACGTTTATTTGTAATTGTTGTTTTGTTTTTGTCAGCTGTGCAGTACGGACAGAAGTCAGAAGTTGGATCGGATGCCGTCTTGTTGATGTTGATACTTCCAAAATCAGCTGCAAAATTAATGATCAAAACATTCAATTATTAATGAGTTTGTTGGATTGTATTTTGTATTGGGATTTAGTTGTTGTGTAAAATGTAAATGTATGTGAATGAATAAGTGAATGCTGAATGCCGAAGAATGAGATCAGCATATCAGCAAGCACCAAGAAGTCAAGATTACAGGATTAGTACATATAGATATAGATTGAGATTGAGTTGAAGCTTGAAGGAGATGATTGAGGAGATTATAGAGATGATGAGATCATTCAAACTTTCAAACATATCAGTACAGCAGGTAGATAGTGCTAGTAATAATAGTACTTCCTACGTAGTGTAAACAAATATTACGCATGCCTCTGATTGAATCATTCAACATTCAACATTAGCTAAATCTTAAATGCGCTTTTTTGCACTAACGCTGAAGGCTAAAACGGAAACGTAAAATTAGATGAATATATTATGTAAATAAATACCTATAATTAAATAATTACCTCACCTCAACAGCACAGCCAGCAACTTTTGCGATTCACTCTGATCTCTGATCTGCCAACTTCAACGGAAGATGAGTACAGAAGTAAACTTTAAAGAACTAAACTTGCCACCTACACAGATGTAAAGTATTCCCACGATAACGCTATGTATTTAAGAGACATAACAGTAATAGCTTCTGTGTATGTATTTGGGAGAGTTTGACCGTGCGTGCAGTTGCAGTTCACAATTTCACGTTACTACTGTTAATGTTAACTTTAGTGAAATGAAGCATCAGTCAACCAGCCAGAGAAAAACCGAATTAAGATGATAGGTTCGGGTTATTCGGGTTGTTGGAATTTTTGGGAATCGCGGGACGTCCAACAACGGGACGAGAACAGGAGTCACTCACGACAAGTCACAGTACAGCACATAGTACACATACAGTCACAGGGAAATCCAACTCCGTATAACTACATACTTACATATAGTGCGACACAGGGAAAACGGTACACAACTTTCTCCTACTTTCTCCATTAAAGAAAATTTAGTTTGAGACTAGAACAACAAAGCTATTTAAAAGGATAGTAAAATGTAGTTTACTATAATTAGATTTTTTTTTTTCATATTCATAATAAAAATATGCATAGGTATGAAATTGGATTATTCATTCTTGAGATGCAAAATCAAGTTAGTTTGAGTGGTAGTTAAGACTCTGGACTGGACAGTAACATAATAGAGAAGGAAAATTACATGTTCCAGAGACAGAATAATTTACGTAATACATAGACAATAGTATTGCCCAATCCAAATAAATAAGGATGGCTATGTTGCAGCATACTTGAAATATTCTGTAGATTTTGCATTGTGGTGAAAGGAATAAACAGTATACTTTCATCACATCGGGTGACGTAAATATGTATTTACCTATAGGGAAAGTCATCAAGTAAATGTGGTGGCAGCACAAAAGACATTACGATGAATAAGAGGTGAAAGCTGTTACTTTCACTACTACCATTTAATATTATGTGCTTGCTTTTATTTTCTCAGGCTGAATACCGTACCTTATAGGCTTTATTTATAATGCTTCTCGCTAATTGTCTTAGCAAATACATACTTTAGCACTTAGACCTAAATAGTCGATGCGGTGGTGCATGGTGGTAGTTCATAGTAGCAGTCAGTGCAGTGGTGGCAGAATAGGTATCTTTATTATTGTTAGTACCTATTACCTATGTGTGCACTTTTCATCAATACTATATACGGAATGGAATAAGGAGAAAGGACAATTTTACGTTACGATCAAAATGCATATTTTTCCTAAGTTTTTGATCTACCTAGCAAAATTAAGTAACTAATAAACCATTGCAAAACGGATGCAGCCAGATCCCTTACGTCAACAACTTTCCAACATTACCCCACTTGCCATATATTGCTATTTAAAAAATAAGTCGGCGTGGCCAAAACTCCATGGGGGTGTGGCAGATTTGGTTATAAACTAATACAGTTTTTCCGTACAACCTATTCTATCAACTTCTGAGAACAAAATTTTAAAAAGCTGATCGGTTCGAAGTTACAGCATCAAGATACAGACAGACAGCAGCAGCATCATTGGCAAAAAGTGATCTCTCAACCACTTAACAATTCATTTGCCTCAAATTGAAGGCGTATGAGGTACTTGAGTTGTTTACACACAAAGTCTTGTGGCTTTCACTCAAAGATTATTTCACATTCACAGTGTACCCAAGGAACTTTTGTCGGCAACAATGCCCCACCTATCTATATTTTATTAACACAAATGTAAAAAGTCTAACGATATTGCATAAAATTTAAACGTGAAAGTTTTAAAAGATGTTTAATATTGTAGCTTAATTATTACAAGACTGCATGCCGAAGCCACCATAGTTAGCCCGCCTGGGCCTGATTGAATGTAATTTTGTTGAATTGCATTACATATTATAGTTAACAACAGTAAATAGATAAATTCACCACAAAATTTCGCTGGATCTATCCATGGAGATTAATTCACAAAAATTTTGGCGTTTCTATAAAAAAATTAATTTGGCGTTTCTATGTAAAATTTCCCAGAATTTAGGTTGGTGTTTCTATGGAAAAATTAGCATAATTTAACGTTTCTATGGATTTTCACACAATATAGTTTGGTGTTTCTATGGAAAAATTTGCAAAAGAGTTCATATTCATGCCAAGGATATGCTGTATACCAAGTTTCATCATCCTAGGTCAATGTGGTCGGCTAGTATTCGGCAGCTAGATTGCTCACGAACGGACAGACATATTGCCATTACAGCCTTGTATATTCGGGCAGGCTAATAAAATAATGTATAATGTATTCGGGCATGCAAATGCTAACGCATAATGATGGCAAACTCGTAAATATGCTGTAAACTTACTAATTCCAAATCGAACTTTGAACGAATAAACAGAAGATCACTGCTAAACATTGTGTAATTGCAATATTAGCAGACTGCGCTCTCTTTATTAGTATTATATAGTTGTTATTTTCTGATTGTAATAGGAGACAACATGCTTTGTTAAGTAATGGACATTTTTAAGGATGGCTTGACCTGGTGCTTGTACATTGGAATTCCTACAACAATTTCTCAATCCTAACTCGATAAAAAATAAATAAAAAACGGAAGTAGCTTATTTTGAAAGATTGACCATCTGCGGGGGTAACGCTGCTCTTAAATTTCCCATTTTTCAGAAACGATGTAGGAGTTTATTTTCAAAAAAATCTCAAAATACAGACGGAATTTTTTTTCAATTTTCTTACGGAAAGTTATAAGTAAACTTTTGTAATATAGGAGCAGGGTTTGCACCGACGTTTACCAGGCGTGAAATTTCATCTAAATCGATTGAGTATTTTTGAAGTTATCATTGTCATTGAGATCCTAAAATTTAAAAATTCAAATATTTTTTTTGTAAAAAAATCTGACATCGTTCCAGAGGCAAATGAAAAAAGCCCTATAACCCTCTCCTATACATATCTTTCGGAAATTTTCGGCTGCTCCCATTTCCATTAATTTTTTATCGAGTTATTAGCGAGATAGTGGAGAGGTAGTCGAAAGTAAAGAACGTAGTTTACACATCCTTAATGCGATATTATAGAAAATGATCATAAAAGGTTGAACGACTAGTCAACTTAGTTTGGTTGGACTACATAGAGCATACACTCGTATTAATAAAATGTACATCTACAACCTAGGGCTTTACATCAACTTACTGGCAGGGCAGGGTCAGGAAATGCTACGGCATGGGCACATAGATAAACAAAACCTTTAAATGGTATATAATATCTTAACACAGTCAGTGGGACGATCGACCTCCACGAATTATGCTAGATTGAGGTTTTAAATATCTATACATAATGAAGCAGAAGGTTGACGCAAGAGCAACTCCAAGACCTGTCTTCACCCAACTAGCCTTTTCTTTTGGAAGGAATCCCAATTGGCGTAAGTGACTAAAATTACAAAACAAAGACTGTTATTCTAAATCTTCATAACAGCTAATTAGCCGAAGAATGCGGATATGAAAAGGTTTGTCTTACCTGTGCCGATAAAATATCATCCAGGCAGCCTGAAAGCGCCTATAAACAAAATGAAGAAACAAAATTAACATTTCTACCAATGTACAAACATACCTATTCAGTGTATTAGTGCAGGAGATTATAATATTTTGTCAATGTTATTGCTGTCCTTACGGGAATGCAGCCATTGTTGCGAGTTTGATGTAAATTTCCTTATTGACTGTGGTTACACATGAGAAACTCTGAGGGGGTGGCAGTTTGTACTTGGCACAGAATGCGCTTGGTTGCAGGATGTAATCTTGCATGACATCTCCGATATCAGACTTGTTTCCAACAATTAATACGGGGATCTTAAGGGTGGCATAATAATTCTAAAAGTGGAAATAATAGGTTCATTTGCATTAAAAATTATATAGTAAACTTTAATATATGAACATTTTATAGGCATATGAATTTAGAGCATTCTTACATACCAGATATGTACGTGCAACAAATTCGAATGATTTTGGATCTGAGGCATCATAAACTAGACAAGCGACATCACACATAACTTCTGATGTAGGTAAAATATCCAACACTCTATTTAAATCAATATCTTGCATAACGAGATACTTTTCTTGTCCATAGACTTGAACCATGTTTACAACAAACTTGGGCAAATCATCCGTTTTCAGGTTTTCTGTAGTCTATAAAAATGGCAGGTATTAAAATACTATTGGGACACATTAATTTTAGTGTTTTTGCAATATCAATTATCAAAGCTATAGCTCGCAATGATCTGAGTGAGCTAAATTTAGTTAAATGAATTTTCATCGACATAAATGATGTACTCGTAGTTAACGTAGTTCTAAACTGCTTAAGTTTAGAAGAAATTATGAAAAGTCATAAATAGTACACCGATATGATTGTAATTTTTAGAGGAAAGTGGGAACTTTTAGAAAAAGACGCTTGGATAAAATTCGAAAAGTTCGAGACTTATCGATGATATTGTTTAATGTTAAAGAAAGTTTGAAATTTTTGGAGAAAATTCGCTTTGTACGGATGTACTTCTGTAAATGTTCGAAAATTGTCGAGGAAAGTATATAAAAAATCGCCACTACATAGAAGGCCAGTCGACGAAAACTCATTTAGTTAACTGTTAAAACTGTAAGCTAAAATTCAATCCACACATTATATTCATTACCTCTAACGTTCTTCCAAGTAAGCCTTGACAAAGCGTAGTTTTTCCAACATTTTTAGCTCCAATTACGTGACAGCGATATACGTTCCGTGTGGACTGCTTCTTGGCCAAATCTAATCGCTTTTCTCTGGTTACTGTATGTAAAACAAAAACAATAATACAACATTGGAGTAAATTACCGCATTGTCACAGACATTTTTGAAGCACTATCAAAGGTTAGGTTGAAATCGAAGAAGAGAAACAACTCAAAAACTTTGAAGAAGCAATCCATTTGGATAAATGAGTTTGGCAAATTGCAAAAATTGGTTCTTGAGATTACTTACCATTAATAGATTCAAGTTGACTTCGGTCTTCGCTAATTGGATATCCTAAGTAAGCCATATACTCCATAGTTCTATTCACGTCCAGTAAAGTAGTCAGCACCCATTGGCAAATGAAGCCCGAATATGTCAACCAACCTTGGTCGTTTGTAGGTACGCCGTGAAACATTGTGCTTCCCCAAGGAATTGCTGGACAGATGGAAAATAAATTAAGTAATTCGTCTGGATTTAAAGCACGATCTCTATCCTTGTCGTATTTCACAAATATGGACGTGAAAAAGTCGAAACCAATTTGATTGAGCTCCGCAGTGCTTCCGAAGGGAATGTGTAATCTATAATTATTGTCATTAATATATTTTATCTTCACATACCCCAACAAAATCATTCATTTCATACCTTTTTTACATCATAAATACATAAGTATAAATAGTTTATAACATAAACTACACTTACAGAGGACATAAATAGTCATTAGACACTTTTAACTCATCATCATATCCAAATTTCCTGAGTGCAGTCCAAGTGGTTTCATGTTTTCCACGTTGAATGAACAACGTGTGAAGCATTAGAAAACCTAATAAAAACCAAATCGTAATATTAAAATAAATATATATTAATTTCATAAAATGATAATTTTTCAATATTTTCACTCTTTTCTTACCTGCTAAAGTAATGCCATTGTTTAACACTCCATCCACACAGTTATGTTGAATGATCAACTTTACTGAATCCAAAGCCTGGGGTTGTAGTGGGGCATCATAGCAAAACTTTTGAAATGCATACATTTCCATGTCATCAAGAACTCCGTCGTTATTCACATCACAAATTCTAAATATTCTTTCCAGAGCCTTTTTGCAATTTGATGTCAACTATGAAACAAATGTAATCTGTAATGGATTTATTCTGTCACATTGTTCAATAATACACTGGGCATCACTGGTAGGACAAAAAATGTTCCTTTCTTTATAGACTTTCAATTACAATGAGAAGATCGATAGAGAATACGACATATTTTGAAGTACAAATTTCCAACTTACCTCCTTTCTGTCTGGATAGTACAAGGGAGATGTCGGATGTAAAACAGCTTTTTGGGCATAGAAAAACAATTCTGAAACATTCCTCAAGGTCTTTGCAGAGCACTAGACAAAATTTTTGAATGAATTAAACAACTGAACTGGGCCTTATTAAATACACATTCCTAATAATTTCTTTCACACTATTTATTAAATAGCTTACTTCAATACATGTTTCTATTTCAGGAAAATCGTCCATCAGGGGTACCACGATCTATTTATGAAAATTACCACATTGCTATTAAACTTTGTACATCTAGTCAAACCTTTGATGTACACACCATAATGTGAAAGCAAAAGCATGGACTGTCATATTTTTGAAATTGCTGTCCGAAATATTCTACGATATCCTTTAAAACATTAAGAAATGAGGACTAGAGTTTAAAAACCAAATTATTTAGCATGTGTAACACAAATACTTTACACATAAATAATTAAGTTGTAAGTCAATGCTAATAATGTTAAATTGTAACGAACGTCCATTGTAGTATACTCGACCAGATCTATTTTATTTCCAATAATTATAATAGGGATGTTGTGACTATCTCCCAGCACTTGGCGAATAAATGGAAGCCAATAGGTACTAATTCTCTCGATTGTGTCATCGTCATCTACTGCATACACAATACATATTACATGCGCTCGTTGAATTTCTTCTGCCAGTTCTGTTTCCGATTGCTCTGCAGCTGCAATAAAATAAAATAAATACTTAATACTTACTGTACGCGATGCAATTTACTTGACGTTAGTATTAATTTGTTGTTACTAAACTAGTTTCGTTAAAAGGAAATTACATGAATAATCGACGATATGAGTTGGAACAAGTTCAGGTGTAACATCGGCCGGGATGGTAATCTACACATTATATATAATTTACATTATTAGTAATTGCATGATCCGTCAGTTCCTAATATCAGCATTAAAAATTGTTAATTAAAGACAAAATCAAAACATGAAACAATTTAATTAACCCATTACTGATTACTTACCTCTTCCGACCTTGCAGGCACTTCATCAGTGAATTCTTCGCTGACTAAGGACAATATAACAGATGTTTTCCCAACCCCCTTTTCCCCCACTAGGAGAATCCTCACATCTCGTCGTACTTGACTTCTAAAATACATTCTATATATATTTGGTTCTATGTTTTATGATTACAGAGGTTACTGGTAGTTGACTAATGATAATTTTCAGTAACAGCTATATAATATTTCCATTCAACTTCATTTCATTCATATAATTAGTAATTCCATCTTTCGGTCCGGTGGCTGTTCCTTACGGTAGCCACCACAATTCAGCTAAAAACTCCTAAAAACTGACTATAAGACTTAAAATATTTTACTCTTCTTTTTGTGGTTTATTTCGATTAAATGTTAAACTACAAACTAGTTCACTGCTAAATATTTTAATGTGTATTTACATGTACGTACGATTACATAATAATATAAAAAATTAGAGTGACTTCAAAATTATGACAGAAATTGAGCTCCTCAGCTGTCTATCTGTACAGTTAGGGTTCAGCAATGATTTGAAAGTTGTGAAAATTGTGTGAAGCAAAAATTGGCTGTCCAATAGTTTTGACTTTTACGGTAGTAAACAGAGTAGGTCACGTTATTGTATGCACTTGCACCACAATCACAACACAAGAACTTATCAGAACTCTATCCTTGAAAAATTTCCGGCACTCTTCAAATAGTGAGAAGGAATTATTGCTGATTGAAGCAGCCCATTCTCGCTTTCAGCTTTTGAAGAAGTCAGTAGAAGTCGAAAAGATTTTCAATTTTTGGATCGATATCCTATTTTTTGTCATATTTTAGAAACTAAGATCTGTTGTTCTGTATAGAGGAAATGTACAATTTATTTAATTCATAACAAGGAGTTCAATAAAGGCCACAACTACTAAGGTACTAATATTTGTATAATTTTTGTCACTTGACCTTTTGGACTTTGATGAATTGTTTGTATAGAACCAAGTAGGATGTAAAATAACTGCTGAAAGCATCCAAGAGATTCAAAATGCATAACTGAAATTAAATTTTAATTGTATAATTATATGTTTTTACAGGTTCAAACTGCAAAATGAGTTCAGAAACAGATGGAACGGAAAACAGTCTTCCCGTATCCCGTGATGACTCATTTTTTAGCTTGTCGTCACCGACGACTGCCAATTCGCTGTATTTCACTGCTGCGGAGTCCCTAACAGTCGAAAATAAAAGCCAGGACGCTGAAATACAAGAGCTACCCGATGATGATCAAAATGGTGCAGATAAGAATAAGGAGAGCGAGAGTGGAAGTTTACATAACGGGGAAGATAATTGGTCTTCTGCGGGAAGTTCTATGACGCTAGCAGAAGCTGAAAGCATTCAAAGTTATTCTGTCTCTGAGGAGGATTTTGAGGCGGACAATGGAAGCAATATTTCCGAGAATGGTGTAGTGAAAGTGAAAGTTAAAGAAGATGTATCAAAAATTTGTAACGATATTGCCGAAACAGAAGAGCTTGATGTCGAGAAAAAGGAAAGCATCGAAAATGCTACTGTTAACAGCTTGGACGAGTTAAGAGCTCTTGCTATTGGAGAAGGAGGTTTATTGTCAAGTAAGCGTAATTACTAAAATTGTCATCATTGACCATTAAACATATTTCATTGAAGGAAGTATTTGTTAATATTTTTTTATAATTAAACTAGATTCATTAAGGAAGAGAGCTTGGCCACTTTTGCTGAACATAGCCAAAAAGGATATTGAACGCAAAGAACACAAGCATTTGCCAAAGAAGTTTCCATTAGTGTCAGATCAAATTCAGAATTTAGTAAGTATTATTGCCGCTATACAAGAAAATAATGATAAGTACAATCTAAATAGATTTATGCATTCTGTCTTCTACATATGAAATATGCTAATAATATAATATTGGGCTTGAACATTTTGTTTTCTAGGTAAATTTGGATGTAGCAAGAGTTCTAAAGCGATTTCCTCCCGGCCTTTCAGATCCGCAGCAAGATCATTTACAAACTCACCTGACTAATTTAATATGTTCCTGTTTAGAGAAAAATCCTTCTGCTTACTATTATCAAGGATTCCATGATATTTCTTTAACATTTCTTCTAGTTTGCATTTCCCAAGATACTCCGTATTTGTCGTACCTTTGCGTCAACAGAATGATTGAAACTTGTTTGGGCCCGTACATGGAAAAGACAATGGACACAACGCATGAATTGATTCATGTTATATTTGCGCTAATTGAAAGAGAGGACGTGGCATTGTATAATAAAATTGTGATCGAATCGAAATGCCCCGTTGCATTTAGCCTGGCTTGGGTTCTGACTTGGTTTTCCCATACTCTACCGCATGATACAGATATTTTCCGTGAGTTTTTAACAGTTTTCAGTTTTTCTTCATATTTGTCTCCTTGTGGCGTTTTAAAATTCATTAATATATTTCTCCGTTTGTTTTAGGATTATACGACTTTATCTTAGGATCCATGAATATTGTTACCCCATCGTGTCTTGCTCCAGTTTTTATTTCCGCAGCTCTTGTTTTGAAATATTCGGACGAAATAAAGGAGTCTGTCACAGAAGCGGATATTGCTCCCATGCATATGGCACTGTCGGAATTGCCGAAAAAATTAACTTCCCTGGAACCATGGCTGGCCGACAGTTTACAACTGATGAATAAATATTCTGGAATGGAACAAGTTCTGATAAAACGGGCTGTAGAAATTAAGGACTTGCAAAACGAGTTGTGGAATGAAGATACCAACAACAATAGACGAAATCCGCGACCGAGAAATAGTAACATGATAACTTCTATAGGAAATTTTTTGTTCGTAAAACACCGCTGGATGACTATGGCTATTGTAGCCCTAGGAGCAGCCTACCTTATTCAGGCCAGGTACGGTAGTAATGGTCGTAATAGTTTAAGGGCTTTAAGGTTTGCCGTTGAAAGGTTTACGCCTCGCTCGCTAAAATGGGCAATTAAAGGATTTGTTCATGATGATGAATCGGAAAAGTGACATACGGTGTATTTAAGTGCACGATCGCATCCATTTTTTGCACGATCACCGTTGCTGGGTTGGTTCGAAATAAGAAATGTGTTTGCCTTTTGCAGCGGTTTTGGTTTAGAAGTGGAATTCGGTAGATAAATAGAAACCACAATACCAGCAGATAGACGGTAGACTTTAGATTGCCTTATATTCGTAGGCTTAAAAATAGGTAATATAATACAGTTAGCTCCGTAAAACTGAAGTCATTGTTTGGCAATAAAGGCTTTAAGGTATTAGGGGCTTAATTAGTCCATAAATAGTCTAATTAATGATATTGATAAGCTGTGGGGGAATTTTATGGATTTTAAAGGTAATAGTATTTCAACAATGTTTGCTATTCACCATGATAAACCTAATGTGCTCTCGCATTTGTGCAAGTAATTGTCAATCATAGAAACTGTTATTACTTATTAATTAGATATGTGATTACAATTAGATATAAATAAGTTAAGTTTGAGTTAGCATCGGGTTAAATAAATAGATACCTAGTTAACAAAAATGTATAGGTAATATAGGTAGTGTATATCTTGGGTGAGGTGAAGCGTTACTGAAGCGTTAGATTATAGAAGAACTAGAACCCAAAAGCTTGACTGCACAGACGTTGTGTTTAAATGTTCAATATTTATAAGCCATTTTGAGAATCAATTTTAATTTTTTTCGCAAGGAACACTTTTGTGTGTATCTGTCTCTTTCTCCATCAGTAACGCTTTGATAATTACAAATGGTATGAAATTATGAAATACGGACAGAGATTGGCGAACCTTTGAACGTAACCCTAACCCTTGTCCTATCCCTATTAACGTACTACATATTTTCTATTCTTTAATAAGATTTAGTAAAACCACTTTTAGAATTTCAAGAGTTCAAAGTAAGATGTTACGGTGATATTTATGAGCAACCTGTAATAATAAATAGTAATATATTGTAAGCCATCTGACAATTGGGTTAGAAGATTTAGTCGTGCCAGATTGTCGTATCAGATTTATTTGATTGCATTTATGTATATCAGTGCACTATTGTAGTTTCTATTCTAACTATTTCATTTTACTCAATTACATATTATTAAATGCGTACCTATTACGTACACCCAAACCTACACTATTCCAAATGCGTTAACATGTTGTAATGTTTTGTATACAGATATGCCCATACCCTTTACGTAGCTTTCTAAGCGTTTCCTATTTTTTGCAAATCGCCATCGTCATATAAAATAGTACACTTTCTATTTTTTCATACTGCAAGACTGTTTCCGATAGCGCATTTTGTTGAGTGAAGATTTAAATGTAAAATCGCAGAGTTAGCTGTGAAAATTATTAATAATTCTTCTCTACCCGCTAAACTGTCAATATACATTATACATAGATAATTAAGTACGTAGATATGTTACAGTTACAAAGTATAGATATATCGGAAGTGTTATGAGTAAGTACTACAGTACCTGCCTATCTACAGGTATCCTACAATAAATACTGAAATATAAATGTATAAAAATATGATGTACTATAATACGCATTTGATTCCTTGGAACTGTAAAAGAGAAGTAATAAATTCAAAGTAATTCATATTCATATCATACGCATTATGACTGCGGCAATTAATTACTTTAGTATCTCACAGACTAAGCATTTAAGATATTTTTGAAAATATACCATGCAAAAATATCTCAAAACTTAAAGATTCGAAAAATGAAAAATTGTTAGTTAAAATATTTCAATAAGCCCTGAGCAAATGGCAATCCCCTATTTTGTGTTCGACTATTAATTCTCACATTCATCACATATTATAAACATATTAGCTTTCTGCTCATATAAGATTCATATTTATCTCATTTTCTAACTCTCATAGCTTACAAACCATTACATTCGACGGTTACGTAGACTTTCAGCATCAGGGTAAATACATTCCTTTATTTTCTTACTAATACTTACTATGTTACTGACTACTATGTTATAGCAATGTGAAAATTTTCTAAAATGTCTCCATCATTTTTACTTGAAATATTTCCTCACACTAATCGTAGGACTCGCCTTCCTTTCGTAGAACTACTTAAACTTTGCTGCTGTAATATAGGATTACATATTTAGTCAAATGAAAGTGGAGCTATTAATAATATCCTTTAGCGTTAGCGTCCTTTCACTTGTCATGTCTTTCTCTTTGTTGCTTTCACATAATCTGATTGCCAACTCTGCCTTGCCCTGCTTCACTCCAACTTTCCTCTTTGTCCTCATTTTCTTTGTATTGTAATCACTAGTTAGCATATCTCTGCAACTCCGAGCTTCGTGTAAGGATATGTTGATATGTAGTAATAGAATGCTGTGAGTACCTAGCGCATCTGTATTCTGATAATGAAATGGGTTATTGTTATTAACAAGGGAGGAGAATTTGGGGCATTTATATCTCATTATGGAAGAGCTTTCACATTGCAACTTTCATGTCACTCCTTTAAAAGATTCAAAAGTACTTATTACCTCTAGTTGCGGAACTACTGAACTAAATTGGCTGGAAAAGAAAATATAAAGTTGAGAGCTATGTATAAAATCTATAAAACGAAAGCTTCTAGTAGTGGAAGACGAGATTGCAATGCAATTAACTATGATATTACTTAAATATTGAATACCTAGAATACCTATCTATTAGTGTGCATATTTAACATTTCATTTCTTTTTTGGTCATCGTATCGTCTTCTTTGGAGAAATTATAATATAAAAAATAATAATATAATATACTAATACATATATCTGCAGTAATATATACATAGTATACTACCAGGTTTTCTTCGTTGTACCTAGGTAGGTAGGTACAACGAAGAAAAAGTAATACAGATTTGTTGTTCTTTAGTCGCGTAAAAAATTGTTTTATTTCCAAACCTACACTACAACAGTATCAATAATCATTGCTACGCTCCCATCTCAATTTGTTCCTCTGTTGAAAAGATCACATCTCAAGAGGATCATAATTTTCATCCTATCGTACTAAAGAGACATCCGTTATCCGATAGCGTTAAAATCTTATACTTAGGATGCAACGTATTTAAATAACGTAAACATCTCTACATGGCGAATCTATTTTGTAACTTCATACTGTCTTGTGTAACTATTCATAGAATGTGGTCTTTCTTTTGCTAATTACATCTATTAAGACACAAAGGGTTTTTATAAATGAAGTATTACTTACTGCGCATTTCTAACCTGATAGTGATATTTTCATTAAGATTTTGTTTGTGAGGCAATTTACGTACCAATAATATCAAGCTATTTTTATTTGTAAAAGGAAAGTGTGTCAGGAATTAAGGAATGCCTGGCATGCGAGAAAACAACAATACCGTGAGGAAATCAGGAGAAAGAAGAAACGGCTGCTGCCAGTATAGCTAACAATATGTTTACGAACAAGAAGAGAGTAATCTTTTCTCATGAACTTCTGAGAACTGATGCTTGCGAAATAGTGAATGAAAAGATTGCTCAGCATCCGCTTGCATGCACTTTGTTCACCATTACAGTCAGTATATAAATAGTCGAAGTTTACGAAGCGAAAGCTAGTAAATATTTTGATTCTATTGTGAAGATTCTTTAGTACATAAATACATCCCAATGTGATGCACCTACGGGACATCACAAACAAACTACGTCGTACTTTACATAGGTACTTAAATGGATACATCTATAAAATCACGCATTTAATATTTGTGTACTTAGGTACCAATGCTAATGCTACATGTATTTTTATTTGTAGTTTTCATATACTACATAGTACCATGTGCTATATGTAAAATATCTGGACATTATTGTTCCAATTTAAACTGTCTACCGAAGTAAAAGTCTTCACTGAAACTTTCGATCACAATTAGATCCTACATCCTACTTAAACGTGTCTAAAATAAGCTCCATCGTATAAGACATACTTATGTATAGATCCAGATTATTATGAAATACGCGAAAATTGCAATATTGGACCAATTAATTTTAAATCTCTTAGTTAACCATATACTCTTAACTTGTTTACGACTTATAGCTTGAGGATTGAAGCTCAAACTAGCAGAATTAATGATCCCACCAAGCGAAAATGTCATAACGTACTTACATAATGATACTTATAATAACATCTTCACAAAGAAAAGGATAAGATTTTTAATCCTCCAAATCTGGGGTGCAAATGTGTGCTGAGATAACATGACGTTTAGCAAAGCAGTAGGTAGTAAGTACATAGGAACATAACGTGTTATGTTATGGTTCCTATTCTTATGTACTTACTCATTTACTAATCTCGTCTCAGAAGGCACAAGGGATGATAACATTATATTAAACCAAGCAAGGTAACAAAGTACACTATAGTGCTACAGCCAAGTGCATAATGCACGTTATGTATTTACGTATAGTAAATATATGTATACATTTTATATCTTACGGGTACCAACAAACCATGAATTGAACCATTATGTATGCGTGTTATTGATATTGTATATTATAATGTCGTATTTATGTACCACGTACTACTATGTTTGTTGTATTGTATTGTAACTACATGTAAAATGATCGAGATCATCATACTATGCAACACTGCTATATCATTATTTATGTATGCAATGCATTATGTTTATAATAGTATGTAGTGTACTTACAATGTGTGTGTATAAAATGTATTTAGTGAATTCAGTTAGTTATGTTGGGTTATATAACATGTAAAAGTATCTATTGTGGAATACTTGAGTTAGAACAGAGAACTCGTTCATTGTTACACTCTGAGTGAGTTTGGTTGTGTTGTGTGTGTTGGCCGGATGTATTGAAGCCGAAAAAGGGTTTGCTAGTCGAATGCATGCGCCAGACGTCATCCTCCCCAATATTGATCGCCCGACTCTCATTGAAACTTGCCTGATTCTTAACCTAACTCTCCTCAACTACTCTCCTAGCATTATTCGATCTATATTATGAATTCTACTCTCGCATAGCTAACAGCCTGATCCTATGCACATAATATAATAATATCCATTTCTTTATATAACTAAGACGTGAAATAATGATATAGCTTACGATTACGATTAATACAACCAAGTACATACATCGGCTAACGTTTCGTGGCAACAGAATTGATTTCACAGGTAAAGGTAAATGGGAAACCCAATCCAAACTTCCTCATTAGTACGTATCGTATACAAACTTACTTCGATTTAAGTCAAGTCTGAAGAGAAAGTTAAATAATCTTTCCACTTAATGTCTACTTTGTAGTAATGCCCTAAAATATATTCCTTTATATAGAGAGGGGTATTTATGTGTTTGGCCCTTTGCTGACTTGAATACGCCAATGTGGTTTGCATTATATTGTACACTCGGATTGCATTCTTACATTTAGATAATATTAGGTAACACTTTTATATATTGGATAGGATAACATTTATACCCACATCTGGAAGACCATACGATCACACAATAACAGGGTGATACATAAACTGCGGAGGACCGAATATGGGACTGGCGGTGTTATTAAATCATGTATGTATTTATATTATTCTCGCATAAAAAGGGTCTGTGCATTATTGTACGGATAATCCTTAAACTCCAAAATTCGTTTACTGTACCGTTTTTCTCCCGGCTTCCGAATTTGTATATCAATATGTCTGTAGAATGGTCTGTATTTTATACATAAGGACAATAGGTATTTGGAACTGACACAGAGTAGTTTTCCATTTGTGTTCCAGGCATACTACTTGTACTTATTGTAAGTATACTACATAATAGTACATAGAACATAGGCAGATAGGGAGGGGAGGGAATTCGGTCGGTCGTCGGTCTGCTTCAGTTCCAGGCCAGACCAGACCAGACCAAGAGCAAGACCAAGCCAGGCCAGGCAGTGTAAAGTGTATATGTAATGTGAGTGTATAAAGGCAAAGAAACCAGGGAATTTACGGAGTACAGGTTTCGGGAGGACGAAGAGGGAGACTCGCTCGCTCGCAACAACGCAATCAGACAATTCACTACAACTTTACGTACATAACACACAGAAAGGAGATATAAGTATAAGAGTTGAGTTCAGTCAGCTTGTTCAGTTTCTGATTCTGATGCGACTTCTATGAATGAGTCACTCTTCGGTAGGTCCTCGTCCTCAGCGGAAGTAGACTTACCCAACCTCGCTTCTGCCTCTTCTTCCATCCAACTCTTGAACTCTTACTACATTTTACTGGAACTAGTGAAACATGCACAATTAAGCGGAGTAAACTAAAGCACGGCTTTCTTAGTAGAAGAATATTGACGAAACTGGAGTCATTCGACGCCTGATCTCTCCAGTTGCATTACAGTACTTGTCTTATTTACTTCCTTCTCACTTACTTAACTTTCTTAACTATCTTATATATAAAATTTAACGTAACTTTACTTACAGTTACTTTCTTTATCTTTTATACTTACATTTTCTTCTAACACAGATATACTATACCGCATAGTCATCCTGTTTTATAAACGTATTGACAATTATTTTTGTATATATTTCTATTTCAGTGGTGATAATACGAGCATGAGTTGCTCTCCGACTCTGTCAAGAGAGATTTGCGCTTAAAAGAAGAATTTCTACATAAAACTACTGAATATTTTTGTTCTTCTTGTACTGTGCACTTTTACCGGATTAAATATTACAAAGAAATTACTGGTAGTTTTTTACCTTCCATGCCCGGAGTGAACTGACAACCTAATTTACATCTCCTGGAAGTGAACTTTCAACTTTTAGATAAACTTTTTCAAGTTGGATAGTTATTGGGACGCATAGGGATACTCCACTCCAAGAGCAGCGTGTACCCGCTGTTTCTCTCGTTAAGAAAGTACAAGTTTCCTATTCTTCATAATAAGTACAATAAGTGAAGAGAAGCGAAGAGTACATACTTATTTAGAAACTTCTCTTCCTTTTGTAGATATATGTACCTACAATATAAGTAGAGGAGACAGCAGAAAAGCCGTAATTCATAGTTACAAGAGCTACAGCACAGCTACCTAGTTATTATTAGCGCTGTGCAGAAAGAACTGGAAGGAAAATTATCCGGTATCCTCCGAGTTCTCATCAATTTTATTTTTAGAATGTAAACAGTACAAAAAAAGAAGTTGGGAGCAGAAAGCGTGGGTTTCGTTTCTTCTCCGGCTACTTCCTTGCTTACTTTTACACTTCTTAGATTGCATTCTTGGTGCTCAGTGGCCTGGGCGAAAAGCAAAGCAAAATTAAATCCCGTCTCGGCTTGTTTGTTAGTTGCTGGAAATTAGTTCTGCGTTTGATTCTCCTTTGAAGGGGAATTTCCTAATTTGTTGTGCGCCCTGTCCGATAATTTCGTAAAGATAGATCTCCTAAAGAAAGTGATCCACAACCCTACGGTTAGCGACTCAACGATAGATAACACGAAAAGAGTGTCTGTCTTCCCCACGACGGGGATGATTGACCGAGCCTCAGCAGAGATCTCAAAGTGCATCATGCGACTCAAGAGGAAAGACACGAAAAAGCCCCCGGAGATACCTCCGAAGCCCTCCGCAGCCTCAATCGGCTCCTACGGGCAAGGTCACGGACATGGGCACGTGGGGAACAACAGCAACAGCACTTCCACCACAAACAGTACCACCACGAACAACTCCGGGGGGTCAACGACCACGGGGCCCATCACAACTTCCACTTTGCCCGGGACAAACACCTCCTCTGCCGGCGCCCCTGTTGTAGACTCCCTGCTCCATTCGAAACACGGAGGGATTGCCGTTCTCCCGCTGGCCCACCTCACCAGTTTGAGTTCGCATTCGACGCCAACGACGCCGAGAAAGTTCCCGTCGCTCAGAAAGACACCCAAGAGCAAGAAACTCATTGTCAACTCCAGTCAGCTGTGGAACGAGGAGGATTTCCTCAAGTCATTTTTCTCCCGCTATTTTTCCGGAAGTGAGAAACTTGTCCTGCCGGCTGTTTGTCGACGCTGGCGGGATGTCACCTACGGGATGGGCAATGAATTCTGGGGAGATTTGATTCCTGTTCTAAAGTGCAAAGAGCTTCGTGGAGGAAGAGCCGATCTGAATGCAGGAGTTCGCAGGAGATTCTACGGCGGACTCGTCAAAAGAGGGTAAGTCCTGGTAAAGTAAAAGTCAACTTCCCTTTAAAAAGTCATGTGTCAACAGCCTCACGTTCCCAAACTTTCAACTTTCTTTTACTTACACTTTACATCTCAAATGCTAACTTGTTACATTCAACATTCGCTTTCTCCAGGAGAAAGCACAAAATTTAAATCATACATATTATATAGACTCGTTGTAATTCACTTACAACTTTCTTTCAACTTTACATTTCTCCATTTTCTCTACACATACCTACTGTATGTGCAACATTACACATGTGAGGTCATGAAAGTGTATAGTAATCTCTAAAGTGTAACTATAACACATTGCACAAGGTATCGATAAATCTATATGGGTACCTAAACGCTACATAAAGGCGCTTCGAGCTGTCATGCTCTATATTTTCCGACCAAATACTGATATATGTACACATCTTCTTACATAACGTATACCTTTGTACTATTTATACTTTGTTCTCTTACTGTACTTGTATTAAATA
The DNA here is from genome assembly GCA_034694165.1 of Tomocerus mixtus. Classification (NCBI taxonomy): domain Eukaryota; kingdom Metazoa; phylum Arthropoda; class Collembola; order Entomobryomorpha; family Tomoceridae; genus Tomocerus; species Tomocerus mixtus. The sequence continues at coordinate 3,609 of JAQFYC010001235.1, read as the reverse complement.
TATGTAACTTAAAAGCAGGCCGGGCCTTTAGTACGTGTTTCCTGTGCTGTCCCGTTGAGGGCCGGGTAACTAGGTACCACAATACATGTAAAAGTAAAAGTGAGCTGACAGCTTTTGAGAAGCTTTTCCTTTGAGTCTTTCTTTCGAGTAAAGGAGACATGCCATGGAAAGATAAAAGCGAAAATTATTCAGGATAATTTATTTCTTTGAGAGAAATCTACTTTTTTGTCACAGAAACAGAGGAAAGACAGATGTTTATCTGTTCTGTGTTATGTAGATTGGAATTTTCAGGAGAACATTCAAACTTCCAAAGTTTCTAAACATAGGCACTTATTTTTCCTCACTAGAGCTATTTCTTCCTCGTGCCGGGCATTCTTTCCAACAGAGTTATTCCAACTAAATATGTATGCTGCAGAGCCCAGTAGTTACCAACACATACTTCAAAAACGCTGTATTGCTTTGGCACCATAGTTTATAGTTTGCATGGATATATATGCAAAGAACATTGTATTCTTTGTATATGGACAGCATACAATAAAGGTAATTAAAAAACACTAGACAGTTATGTGTGTTTATACTTTCTACGCTTTCTATAGGCAGCTCCAGGTAGCTTGGGAACTTTTTTTGCAATTTGTAATCTAAATACAGGTATTTACGTTACATAAGTAAGGGTACAGTATTATACGCATAAATGTTATCTTTTTATCCGCTTGAGTCGATATAATGTGTAACAAATAGTGTGTAGGGATTTCCATAGCTTGAGCTCAGCTTTTCATTTGTCAGTTTGATTGATGGAGAAATTTTGCGAAGCATAGTATGCACTCGTAGTGTGGTTGCATATTATGTATTTACGTATCACACAGTTACCTAACATGCGTTTGGGCATGTAAAAGATATATAGCTGAGATACACACATATATATAATCGGATTCCTAATAGCAATCTTATAGGGAGTAAATAGAATGTATACGTAGCTATATAGTAAATGTTATGTAATATGTACTATGTATGTACACAGCAAGACAAATATATACAAACTGCTTGCAGCTACAGCTGTGTAAATTTTAGTTCCTATCTGCTACCTCCTACCTACTCAAATGATAAAATATGATAATCACATCACGATCCCGAGCGAACGCATAGAAAACATTCTCCTTCCAAATTGGGCATACTTATATATACATAATACGCATCACATTCCCTAACAATACATGCTATTTACGGAACATTCTTCATTCCTCCACAATAAATAGTAATGGATAGTCCTCTCTTCACTCACTCACCCGCTCATTTCCGATCAAAATCTATATAACGTGTTTCCAGTATCTATTTTCTATTTTGGGTTCTATTTCCATCCATACGAGTCAGACAGCTTACTATTGGTATTAAACACTTGTGTTTTGCTTTGCTGTGGTTTTCTAGGTTTTTACTTTCCCACAAACTATAATTGGCTTGATGAGGACTTTGCATGTCCCGTCAATATAGAGCAGATTTGGCTTCATAGTCCAATGCTTGAACATTACTTAAGTGAAGCAGCGAGTTTTTAGACTTAGAGTCGAGTGAGGTTGCTATTACAGCTACAGCCAAGCTTATTTATATATGTCAGAGATATGAAGTACTACCGGGGAAGATATGCCAATTATATTTCTTGTATTGACTTTTTATATACATAGCATCTCACACACCTGTCGTATTTTATTTTGTTAACTTTTTACAATGTAATTAACCGAAGTAAAGAAAAGAGAAACAAGATCTATATGATATTAATTATGAAGGCCACAATGTCATTGGTCTACAAAAGTCTAAGTAGTCTCTTTCTCCAAAGTTCTTAATGTATGAGAGGGTAAAGAGATTTTCTTCAATGCACCGGGCGTGATTCTACCACCTGATTGACCTTTTTCTGACTATGACATATATATCACTACTAGTACTACATGTATTATAGTTCGGTGAGTTCAGTCTGTCTTTGGTAAGCTACAGCCAAGTCGTAGTCAGAGTTAGTAACATATTTTGTATGCCTTTGTATGTAAATATAGGGAAATTCCGATTTTGTTCCGTGCAATTCATTCCATTGTCACTGACTACGTTAAGAAAGGCAGCTGGAAAGGAAATCAAACCAGGATAGAACAATACTGAGTATTCGCATATATTTCCTTGGATGTCATGTCACTGAACTGAATTACCGTTTGTTAATAGGGACGCAGGCAGGCAATAAGTTGTTGAGGCCTATAAGTTTCCTTCCTCCTGCACTCGCTACCCACTTACCCACCTCACCGATTTATTTCTGCGATGTCTAGTCTGTAGGTAATATAATGTAATGTGTGCGTCTTATGGTTCCATTTTGATTTTCCCTTCCAGCAGTGAACTCACCGAACTGCATATTATATCCGCGTACTTGCCATAACTGATCTTCCGATATGCTCCAGGCCAGGCTCAACAGAAAAGCAGACAAAATCAAAGTAAAGGAGTTTCATCGCTTATATTATAGGGAATACCTTATTATTCAAGATTTACGAAGCCGATGCGATGTATTGGCATGACAGAGGGAGAAAAAAGATTTTGCATAATATCTGAACGTTCCCCTAGTACTTGTATAAGTATATCTACATAATATATGTTACACCATATACACAGAAGTATAACAATTCCTGTAGTGTTTTTATGTATGTAATAGACATAAGTATGCAGACAAGGCAAAAGGGAAGGCACAAGACAGCTCTTTAATTTGCATTAGAAGTTCTACCCTCATAATGTTACATCATTTGATAGTCTCCTCTCGTATCTCCTCTCAACTCACTTCATTTTCCTCGTGAGTCTCCTCACTGGAACCTTTTCGGGCAACTGTTGGCTTGCCGTTTAGTTTGCCTTTCATTTCCTGACTTTCGTTCCTTCTGCCACTCACTCTCCGACTCTGTGGCTTCCTGATGTGATGTGGTTTCCTCAACTATTCTTTTTAAACACACACTTTACTACTAACATTATATTATATTACACGCACAGCTGAACAACGAGGTTTACTTGTAGGTATACACAAATATAGCCGTACTTGCTCAAGCGGTTAGTATTCAGAATTCAGATACAGTGATATGCAAAATAAGTAGATCGTTCTGCTTTCAATTTTCAATGTTGTAGAATTTCCAGTTCAGCCTTTCTTAGACTGTAGACTTATGTCCTTGCGTCTTTGCTATATCATTTTTCACAGATTTTTATAAGAATCTATTGTTTGAGAAAGTCTGCTCCATTTTTTGCGTCCAAGCTACATACTACAATGAATTTAAAAAATAAAAGACTCCAATTTTAGACTCGCATTTTTATTATAGTACTTTGGTGACAATCATAATGATCCACGAACATTGAAGGGCATTGTACGTGCAATGCCTGCTTTCACGCAAAAAAGAAAGCAATGCGTTCCCATTTTATCAAGATGGGGATGGATGTGGCTATTTTCCGCTAATATAAACATAACGTGCTTTCCAACGGCTTTTCCTCTCGTTTGACTTCATTAGCCAAAGGCAGTTTGCCGAAGGAGTTCAGCCTTACTTGTCATACATATAAAGTCAGCGTCAGCGTCAGCACGCTAAATTCTTATTTCAAACTTATCGTCTAATA
>JAQFYC010001234.1:0-37490 GCA_034694165.1 Tomocerus mixtus | reverse complement strand
CTAGCTATTAGCTGGTATAAAGTGTTCATTTATATACCTAGTGTGAGTGAATGTGACTACAAAGAAAAGTTACTCTATATATTAGTATATGTATGAATTTATAACTTATATGCACCTTCTTTTCTTATAAAGGCCTTTTAGAATATAAAGGATACAACTTATATGTAGGTTCAACATGCCATGCCACCTTATACTGTACATACTAAAGCTACAGTTCATAATAGTATACTCACGCTTTGCTTTGCTCTCTCTTTTCCTACTGCATACATAAATACACAGATAGATACATACATACACCCTTAATAGTGATATACACACTTACTATAGTTTTTCATGCTTAGTACACACATAGTTACTAGTTGTAGTAATAGTAGTAGTATTTTATGTATTGTATACACACATTCAGAATCTGTGTAAAGATAGTTCTATGCTCTGCACTGTACTGTAGTGAACTACTAGGACTCACTCAACTCACTTCTTATGTCTTGTGTTCTGTTCTCTGTTCTAGGTATTAAAGTACATTCATGTATACATACATATATTTTGTATAAATATGTTAGATAGATACTCTTATAAGTATTTCGATATAGATAACCTTAGTACTAACATGTAGTCTATCTGTATCTATGCCACCCAAGTCCCTTTACGTGTCCCCCAACAGCACATTTCACTTATATTCGTTTGATTCAAAGTATTTCGTGACCCACGTTGCATTCACCATTCGGGGCCCGTGTGCGCGCGCCAAGAGTGCATTGAACATCTCTCCTAAAGAGAGAAATGCTGTGGCCCGGCGAAGGCATTTAAGGCGGAGTCAGGTGTGTCTTTTCTGATCGTGGTAGTAGATGTAAAGAATTACTATTGTAGGAGCCTGCTGTCAGTGTGCTTATTCCACGGGTTCCATGCTTCTCGGTTGGGTTGTGAATTTTTGTGCTCCTCTCTTTCCTCTGTCTGTGCTATCCTTCATTCAACACATCTCTCAAAGCAAAACTTAACTCACTAGTTTACTTTAGTAGGAGGTAGACACTCACAGACACAAGCAGGACAGAATCTATCTGTATCTATTATAAAAACCGTGTTGTATTTGTATTTGTAGTAACTACTATTCTATTGCTACAATAATAGTAAGAATAGTAAGCAAAGTAAAGTAAGTGAGTTGAAGTTTGTGTCCTCTATGTACTTGTAGTACAGTACTTTGTATAATTATTATGTGTGTGTAACTAAACGTCGGGATTCTGCTATTATTTACTACTATGTACATGTCAGTTATAGTATCTACTTAACTTACACTATTAACTTAGCTGATAATAATTTGTACTAGGATTAGCAGTGCAAGTTTAGTTAAGTCAAGTCAACTAAACTAACATACATAAGTATTTAACTAACTTTACTTATGTATTGTATGTAAATGAGATTTATATAAGTACCTACCTATTTACTTGTGTACTATCTACATATATTTGTGTATGTGTGTTTATAACAACCTCCTGTGTCTACACATACACAAAAGATACATTCATACGGAACAATTACATCGAATTGACTTTTATCGGCAGGCTTGCTTGACTTTTCTCAGTTAGACAGAGTGGAGTGAAGTGAAGAACGTAAACTGTAAACTGTCCTGTCCTTGCACTACTCCGGTTATATACTTACTTACAAATAGCTCTGTACTGGATTGGATTGGTCTGGACAGATCACACGCAGTAATAGTAATAATCATAACATTGAACATGAGACTTTCATAAACCCAACGAAATGATAATAATATTAAGGAGCCACAACCATCACTCAGCAATATTTAGGACTGGACCTGTAGTTAAATTCAAATAGTGATGTGTCTTTGTCTCTTTAATTCAATTGAACTTTAATTCCTCCTCATCCCATTATTAGTAAAGCAAGTCTATGTAAGGAGACAATGTAGTACTGTACTGTATTGTATTGTATGGATAAACGGAACTGTCCGTGCAAACGCAAACTGAATGTATTCAAGGAGCACGAGTGATTTAATCAGTTATATGCTCTTCCTCACTCGAATATTGGTGATTAGCTCATCACTAGATTTGAGGGGAGGCGAGTCATTCATTCTCCTCACATAGTTAACTTCGTGTGTAATAACTTACTCCCTATGTACTTATGTAACCTATAAAGCTAACGCTAACTCAACTACAGATACAAAAATATAGTTTAAACTTAAACCGTTCAGAGTCAGAAATTAGTTCCCTCGGTTAAATAGTTCTGTCTCTGTTGACTCTGTTCTGCCTGCTTCTCCGTGTAACTATGGATTGTCGTCATTAATGATGTGAGCGATTATACTTACTATATACATACAACATTCAACTGCATATACAGATATCAGCTCCAATACTACCAAACCAATACAATACAATACCAACATCCTGTGCGCTCAAATCAACAGTCTCACTTCAGGAAAGAGACAGGTGATAGCTAAGCAAAGCCAAGCCAGCCAGCGATACGATACAAATACAATAGCATAGCAGCACAACAAAACTAGAGTGCACTACGTCACGTCATGAACATTGCAACGCATCTAATTGGATAACATGGGGAATCGATATAGAAACAGGTAAAATTATTTACTTAAAACTCAATACTTTTCATTTAAGAACAATTACGACTGCATATTGACTGTATTTGAACTTTTTGTTATCGATATCACAATCAACAGACTGATTTCACATTTGACATCTCTAAAATATCGCGTAATAATACTAGGTAGTTAAGTAAGTTACAGTGTTATCTTGCTGTCTATATGGTATAGCACATAAATAATAAAATTGCGTCATTTCAAGAAGTAACTATAACATACATGTAACATGTAGATGAAGAAAAACATTTTAATTGCAGTCTTCTTTAATAATTTTATTATGTTATGTTACTACTTTTACTTGCATAACTTATGTAGGTAAGAATAAAGTCAGATTATGTTATGCTGATGATAGACATGAGTTGACTTGACTTGAGAAGCATTGCATTGATATTGCGTTTAAACTTACTTATATTACATGCATACGCTCGCTTACACGTAAAAGTAAGAATATTGCCTATTTTTGTGCAATAACAAGTAGCTGTCTTGTCTATACGTAAATTAAGCGCAAAAGTACAGTACAGTGTGTATAGTTAATATACGTAGTTAAGTTTTTGCTTGTAGTAATTTATATTGTGTTTCTATTCTACCTTGCCTATAAGTTATATATAAAGTATGCATGCAATAAAATATGTATAGTATGTAGTTAGTTATTTTGCGCAACCCAGAAGTGTATTTATGTATGTACTATGTAACAGAAGCAGAAGGTAGTCTCTTAGTCGAAGAAGCATTATATTATAATATGTTGAGTGTAGTGTGATGTGATGTATGTGAGCTGCTAAAGAGTAGCTACAATAATAATGTCATGCAGCCTTTCAACTCACAATCATTTATACATAGCTATCTAAACTATGTAGTTTCGATTCGACAATAATAGTAGATAGCAATAGTTAGAAGTTACTAGAAATACAGCCACATACAACATTACCAAAACTAGTCGATAGCTCTGCGATTACTTCCGACCCATTGGCCATCATTACGCTACGTTAAGGTAATTACTACTAGAACAGAACACTACTAGTATTTAGAGTTGTAAGTTGTAGGAAAGCGTACGCTATGCAATCCCATTCGATTCATTCCAGTCTCATTTGTAAGAGTCAGAGTGTCTTCCTGTCTAAAATGTATATTATGCAGAGTAGGCATACAGACTAGACATTCTAATGGCAAGATAGTTTATACCTATTTACTAGTTAGTTGCTTAGGTTAGGCTAGTTAGTAGTTAGGCACAGAGTGAGAGAGATATCTATAACATATTGTTATTCCTAAAGCTGTTGATAAAATAAATGTGAACGCGGATATACATTTATATAGAGTGTGTACTATAGAGGATACTATATACATACAATAGTAGAAGAAAAAGATAGATAAGAACGTGAGACAATGCATTGCATTTGCATCTTGCATCTGGCTTTCGCTCCCAATGGTTACTCACTTGCTCACTCACTCACTCACTGTTAACTTTCAGTAAGGGTGGTTTGGTGTGACTGGCTGGGTTTGAATTTGGATGGTGTTGTGTTGTGCTATGTGGTATGGTATGTATGGTGTGGCTTGGTGCATGGAAGGAAAGATAAATGCTCATAAGTATTCCGTTTCCATTGTAAATTGTATCTGTATAGTTTGTATAGGTACTTGACTTGGTTTGACTTAACAATGGAGTACCTTCCCTTCATTTTACCTTAAATAAATGTCTTAAGAGTTTGTTTCTGTTTGTGTGGTTAGTTTTGTTAGGTAAAATATCATTTTGCGTTGGCGTTACTTCATGCCTACAGTCCAGTTCACTAATTCGTGCTCACTTTTGGTTTCCAATTGGCTAACTAACTAATTTCTTCAATAAGTACCTATATAAGTACCTCTCGTGTGTGTGCTGTATATTGGGCGGGCTAAGGCTAAAGCTAAAGCTAATCCACAAGTTGCCCATGCCGGAAGCCGGAAAGAAATGTCTTTCTTTTTCACTTTGTCTTTTAATACTGCTGACTGACCTGTTGTTTTTTAAAAGGAAGGAACAGAGAAGACAGCAGCATGTTAATGTTAAGTGCAAGTATTTATATTGTAGCCAGTTGGGCTGCTTGGGTTAAAGTTAATATCTTTCTACTTATGGCTCGGTATTCCCTGAGTTAAAGTCTTCTGTATTGGATGGATGGATTCTCTGGTTCTAGTCTGGTTTGACTTTGGATTCGTTTGGTTGCTCTTGGTCTACTGATGGAATAGGGTAGGACCGCATGTTATGCTCTGTGTGGATGTGGATGTGGAGTGGAGTGTGTGTTGACGAGGGATGGATCAATAGGCTCTTGAGATCCTTTATATACTTCTTCCTATATCCCTATTGTATATTTTATAGGATGTAAATACATATTAACTATATAAGTAACTAAGCGCATGAACTGAGTCTTTTGACTCTGCTAATGTGTCGGTAGATGAGATTCGGCTTTATTATGTTTTCTGTGTTGTGTTGTGTGCTGCCCTAGCTCCTTCCTCCATTCATCCTAAGCTCCTCTTCTTCTGTTTACAGAGATGTACTAATTATTTGTCATTGTTTATTTAGTTTTGGCATTGTAGTTGTTGTGAGTCGGGATGATGGTGTAGTAGGTTCCTATTGCACTTTGCACTTGATCAATGTCAAGTTGTCAGGTGTCATTTGTCTGTCAGTGGCATAGCAAATAAATATATTTACAACCTGGCCATGTGCATGTAGTTGTATTTATATGTATGCATAATATTCATGTATTACATGTTTATGTACATAAGAAAAGACAACTTTACTTCAGTTGAGCATCGGCAACAGCCTTATTTATGTATTGAATGCGTTCTGATACAGTTTTACAAAGAAACTATTACATAAATACATCACATAACATCACATCACCACAACTACGGCTTGGCTGGTTGGCTTGCATCGGATACATAGTAATGGGATGCAAAATGCAAACGAAGGTTGGATGTTGGATTTGAATTTGCCTATACTGATAGAGTGTAGTAAGTGAGTCAGATTCTCAGTTTTTCTAACAGATGTTTATTTATGATTCATACAAGTTGGAATTGGACAAGACGAGTGGAATGGATGGAAGCGGTGAATAAATATCAACAATAAGGATTCTATGATTCAATCATCGTTTTTCTACTTGTACAGTACAGATATAGTAGCAATAGCATTTATTGTATTCTATCTCTAGTAGGTGTACTTACGATTAGTTTGAGCGTGCAGCAGTTTGACAGACAGAAGGTATTGTGGTGTGGTGAGTCGTTTGCTTATCTATTTATGGCTTATGTCATACATACTACTATGCAATGTATGTATTTATATATGTATGTGTTTGCCTTATGTGTTGTGATGTGGTTTGCTCACTAGTCTATGTAAGTAGTTGAAATATTTATATTATTATTATCATATTACTTCAGGTAGCTTTTAGTAAAGAATGAAAGTTGGTGAAATAGATATAACCCCTCCTGGTTTGTTAAACGAGCTTTAAGTATTTAAGTAGGTAGTAGGCAGTAGGTATGATTACCTAAATGGTATTGGCAGTCAGGTTACGAAATAAAATGCTAATGGTGCATCGCATCATGTATGTATAATCGTATAATGTTAACCTGTCCTTGTTAGTTTGTATTTAAAAGGGAACGCTTGCTTACTAAATACTAAATGCTACTACAGATTACAGATAGAATAAATAAAATATTATAAATACATATTGTAAGTTAAGAATAAGAATAGTAAATGTTATGTTAGTTGTGTGTTTGTAATTTGTAATGATGTAGGTATTAGACTGTGAAGGGACAGGACACTGCTCTCAACCTCAACTCAACTCATGTCAGTAAAAGATTTTCTTATGTGTGCATGTAAGTATGTATGTAATAACCAAGTTTAGAAGAAGGAGTCACCAATTCACCATCACCATCACCAAACAATGTCTGAGATGGCAGAAACGGTGTACTGTACATGCCGTACTCTATGTATTGTATCTATCGTTGCAGTGTACTGTGTAATATTTATGTATGAAATAAGTGTATGCATGTAGCTACTATTTTACGGAATTACTGAAGCATAAGAAAAAGTTGCTATCCTCTACTCTGCTCATACTCATACTCATATCTCAACTCGAGTCAAGTCAAGTCAAGTCACAGTCAACTTCATAAATACAAGCAAGTAGTAGTACATAGTGGCAGTTTAGTAGATAGTAAGTAAGTTCATAAGAGGAGCATGAATATTAGTATTAGTATTAGAATGAATATGTATATACGTGTGTACTAATGTATCTTATGTGTTTTGTTATGGGATGTCTGCCTGTAGTGATATGTACATATTTATAAGTACAAACTAGATACGTAATATTGTAGTATGTAGGTACATACATTTATAGTCGAGCGAGCGAGGAGCATGAGTTGAGTGGAAGATATGTGGATGTGAGTGAACGTGTTGAGCAGAATGTAATATACATGCATGCAATGCATTTGTTAGAAATGAGGGACGACAGAACAGAAGAGTAGAGCAGAACAGAACAGAAAGAAGAAATGTATGTACATATAAAATCCAAAGAATAAGCAAACCACGTCTACGTTATGTTATGTTAGCTCGCCTCGATTCCAATTCCAGTCAAGTCAACCCAGTCTTACATACATCTTACCTAATAGTTCCCTTTGCTATTCCTCTTGGTATGAATGTACAGATATGTCTAGCAAATACTTATGGATTAGTGAATATCTAGTGCCTACACAATTTAACTACCTAAAGGATACCTACTTATTTAACTACAAATATAAAATATAATACAACAGGAACATACTACATTGTACTACAAACATTCTATCACACTTGTATCGAAGAATCGAAGACTCCTCTAGCTCTGGCCTGGCTTATGGTCTGGTCTGGTGACTTCTCTATTCGCAGTATTAGTATTAGTAAATATTAAAAACAAAATATGAAAAAGAATATACACAAAGCTCTGTACTATTGTATTATTTGTATTTAGTAATAATAATAACGCAGCTATCTGTATATCGCTGATCTTTAAGAACAGAGCAAAAGTAAGTAATAGAAAATAGAAGGCGAGCGAAATAAAAGGTTGTCTGTGTACATAGAAATAAGAAAGAGTAGGTAGGTAAGTGAAGTTAACCATAAGTAGTCTTCGGGTGATATGTTTCGTTATGTGTAGAGATATGCATGTATAATGTTGAAAGCATAGCATCGAGTCGACTGACTTGACTTGACTTGAGTTGCTTTGACTTGAGTAGAACGAGACGAGAGAGGCAGCAGCGGGCACACTCACATCGCATTCACTCCTTCCTTCGTGTACTGTATCTAAGTTAGTAAACTAAACTAACTAAACTACCTATAGATACAATACAGCTAATACTTACATATTACTTACTAACGCAACGTAAGAAGTAAGACTCAAGTTTAGACATACAATACACAAGAACAGATCTATTTAGTATTATAAATACTTTGGAGCTATGGAAGAAGTATGGGTCCTGCCTATATTATTTGTATTTGTATTAAGTAAGTATAATGCATAATAATGTATGTACAAATACATACACAAGTAAAAGTTATACATAATATAGAAACATAAAGAGACTTTGCTTTTGCTTACTTACTTACTTAGTTTAGCTTTGGCTTTTACTACTTTGTAGATGTATGTATGTATCCATGTGTATGACTGGGACTTGAGTTGCTAGTTCTAGTTGACTCTCCTCTGCTATTCTAAACAGTACTGCGTTACAGAGAAGGAGTGAAGTGAATGCGATAAGCAAGAAAAGGCGTGTTGCCGAGCTGGAAACTCACACGTTAGCTCTGCTTGGCTGAGGTCTCCGGACTGAGCACATGCTCTTCTTACTTAGGCAACACCTTTAACCCTTTCTCAATCGATAACCTATCAATGGGTTCCCTGTTGATGATTAGCTACTAATCACCATACAGGCACATGGCACTAAAGAAAAACATACACTTTTAGTATACAACTAATGAGCAAAGTGAGCCACATGTAAATACTGTAAGTCTACATACTAAGTATCTGCATACACCGCACTGTTGTGAATTCGCAAATAAATATAGTTTAAATTAGCAATACATTTATAAGTAAATACAGAATAGAGCAGCTCTCAATTTCTAAACTAGTCGTTATTACTCGTTATTGCATTAAATTAAAAATATTTTATGCTGATACCATACATACATCATAAAAGTTTACTAATACTTGTTGTTGTGTGGTGTTCTTTTCTTGGTCTTGTTCTATTCATTCCTCTTCTCATTGAAGTTTTACTACTACATGTACAATGTACATGTAGTAGATACAAGTAGCTTTAAGCTACTTGCTATTGTATTCCACTAACCATTTGTACTTATTTCTATCTTTATGTGCAGAGGGTTGGATTGTTAACTGGGTTGGGTAGTCCAAGATAACAATCACTACACAATTAGCTACTACTAAAATACCTAACTATTCATGCACCATATACATATACTACACTTGGGCATTCTAGTTTACACGAACCTACTAACAAGTAAGTATGTACATACATATTTAACGAGCGATAGCATAGTGTGACCTTTGAAAAGATATAGAAACAAAGAAGATGAGTTTAATGACAAAAGGATCAACTTTAAAGGTTGCTAGAAATGCTTGTTGCTATACTACACAGTGAGAGTCTCTTTACTCTTTACACTAAAGATTACAGATATTTGCGCACATCAAAAACGTTACAAATTATACTCTATAAATCTATATCAAAAGCTGCATAAAGGATAAGAGCATTACACACCTACGCAAATTGTTAGGGTAGCTAGCGTGTATTAAATCATATTCAAAGGATATTGAAAGCAAAACAAGTGTTTGCACAGCAGCGTTATCTTTCATTCTGTCATTCTGTTACATTTATTAGCATTCCCTCTGCTTCACATTATTTTAATACTAACATTCACATTACACAAAGGAAAAAGTACATATTATTACGCTGCAAAAGTAAAATATTCGTTTTGATGGAATTTTTGATTAATAAGGATTATAGGTATTTCTTTTTGAATAAAAATAAAAATTCAGGAAAAAATTCTGTACTAAAATAGCGTTGGCATAATGTATTTGATTTCTTGTTGTTGAAAAGGTTTAGTAAGTAGTTTGAGATTGTAAGTAGCGTATCCGTCTTATTTGTATTTGTTGTGAGAGTGTAGATGTAGCTTTAAGCTTGTCCTAAGTAAGCTAAAGGAAGACTGAGGTTGCTACGGTTGTATAGCATGTAGTGTAGTTGTAGAGATACGTCCTGAAGAAGGCAAGGTCATTGGCAGAGTTTCTCGAAGATAAAGGTGCTGCAGTGAATAAAAGCCGGAGCATGTAATATTATCATATATATCTGTATAGTAAAGTAAAGTAACTAAAGTAAACTACTATGTAAAAAGTATAGCTTAGCAAGTAACAATATGAGTGTAAGTAACTAGTAGAATGCTATACCATAACATAATAAGTATGTATCTATATCTCATCAACGCGGATAGGTTTTTCTTGGTGCTTGCTGACTGCTGACGACTGAGCAGTCACACTAGTCCGCTAGTCCCTCCTAAGCCCTCTTTATTCTTTTATTCTTTTAGGAGAACACTGACTGAATGTTATTGATGTTGAGAAGTGAGCACTGAACAAATGTAATTTGATTTTAGACAAAGTATTGATTAGTACTAGAAACATAAGGAATGGCAGTTTTATGTTCAAATGAAAAACTCTTCGCACTCTACAATTAGTGCTAAATTGTATTCCAGTTAGCTACCTAGTTTGTTACATTAAGAGAATTAGTTAGCTATATAGCTAGGTAATTAGCAAAACTTTTATAAATATTAAGGGAGTGCTCCGGGCAGGTATGTATTAAAATAGCATGTGTAGATGCTATAGTAGAAGTAAGTGAGAATAAGGAAGGACGGAGTGATTTCTAAAGTAGCAGACCAAAAATAAGTGTGTAGAACTATTTAAATCAGACTGATGTGATCTGAGATTGTGTGAATGAAGTGGGAAACTTACGTATGCTATGTACAGCTATACTATATGTAGTAGCTATATTGAAATGAGCACACATAGGAATTAGAACTGTTTGATTCGTTTGTTTGCTTTCCTGACTTGGCTTGACATAGACTGGCATACATAATATACTTAATACTGGTACTCTTACAGTTTATCACTTACTTATACACTTATCGTTAGTAGGTAAGGTAAATATATGCACTTGTAATATTTAGGATATCAGTAGGGAAGGTATGCATATAATATGATTTTGAGTTGAGTTGACGTTATTCTTTGTGTGACTCAAGATCAGTTATGAATACGTGTGAAGCTCACTTTGTATTTATAAAAAGGATTTTACGTCATTAATCTCGACTCGGGTCTTTCCCTGGTTCGAGTCTAATCTCAACTCAACACTACTAAATACATTAATAACAAGCTGCAGTACATTCGTATACTTACTTCACTTCACTACGTGCACACAACAAACACAACCCAACATCAACTATTAGAGGAAGAGTAGCAGGCCAAACCAAAAGGCCTGTTTACGATTATTATTGCATATTCTATCCTATCTACACTCATACCCTATGCATTTAGGAATTACATCGCATCACATCACATAATGTTCAGTAAAGCACATATGTAAGAAATGCAGTATCATCCTATGAAAATATACATGGACAGAACTTGTATACATAATGCAATAACTATAATATAGACATGCAAGCATCCACAACTACAAACTACAAAACAGACAGAACCAAAACCAACATAACATAACACTTTCCCAGTTGCCATACTACAGATCGCTATTTTCTCTGTTGATAATACTTCTCCTTCTTCCATAGGATACAGTTAGCTACTTATAGATAATCACATAACTAGAACTACAAACTATACTATATTATGGATAGGTAGTAGGCAGTTAGAGTATGTATTTTATGAGTGAGGGCTGCACTTATATCTTTATGTGTCCTATCACTAAATCAGAGAGATAGCTAGGGGAACTCGGCTCTGTATCTGCTACTTAGGCACTACTATCAATTTACTCCTCTATGTGAACCTCTCTTCTTTGCCACTCAACACTCAAATCACTGTCATGTATTAAATTAAAGCATAAAGCCCAATGTAAAAGGGAAGTGTAATGCAACCTATAGAACCATGTAAGTATTGTATACTATTATGAACGTATTCACATAAGTAAAAGTGAACTAGTGGACTGGACACCTATCAACTCTAGTGGTGAAACAGTTTAATTATTTAAAGCATTTTCACTAATCGTACTTATGTGGAAATAAGTACACTTGTAGTCGGCACATGCATAATAGTGCATATCATACCTAGTATGTGTATACAAAAACAAACAGCTATTATGCCTACATGTATTTAGTAGAAGCTTCACTCATTGTCAGGATTATTGTTTTGCAGGAGCATGCCAAGTTAATAGTTTGACATGATAGTGAAACTGCTGCTGTAGAGAACACGAAATGATTGCCAAGCATTAAGTACTTATTATGACATTATCATAGCGCTTATCTATTAACCGATCAAAATTGGGAATTTTGGTATTTCTCGCATTCAGCTTAAGTAAATTTTCTCTCGCTATGTGCGGACGTTTCCTAAAGTTGTGTTAGGGCTTTCTCGTCAGGAGAATTAGTAGTATTTCAAATAGCAGAATTGGCATAGGTAAACTAACTGACTGAGGAAATTTATTCTTGCGGGTAGTGCGTGAGGCAAAACGGAATAACATTTCAGGGTTAATGACATTTTGATATTGTGAAGTGGAAATCAGAGAAAGGACAGATTCTTAAATTACTCTCTCTTATATTTAGTAAATATGGTTATCAATAACGTTAACACAAATAACATGGAAAACTTAAGCTTTTAGATAATTGTTAGGAAATTCTTTGGCTTGAGTTATGTATTAGTCAATCTAGATGATTTGCTGGAAAGCAATGAGTATTACAATGAGTAGCAATTTGGAATCGTTTTTGATGTATAGACAATGCCATTCGTTAACTCTCTTAAGGTGAAGACATCCAACCAGAAGAAGAACACAAACAATGACAAGAAGGAGAATATTCTGAACTGTATGTATGATTTTCGGTTAGATGTTTCACTTTCGGTTGCGGTTTAGTTAGATTTCCCTGTTATTATGCATTAGCTATAACTATTCTTCAGATAGCATTAGCTTAGGCACCTAAATAAGGCTAGGCAAGAGCTATTAGGTAGTACATACTATAATATAACTGTGACATGAATACACACGACATTTGGTCACTATTGCTATGCAGAAAACAGAGCTGTCTAGCTAGCCTATGCTTTAGATTCTAGTCTTTTCCAGCCGTATTCGTAGTCGCAGTCATGAGGATCATCGTTGTCGAGTTGACTTCAGTTCGGCTATAGCTATTATCTATAACCACCACAAGGCTATATGTAATTTATCGATTCATTTGGGAGTTGCTAGGAGAGTATTACTTATTCTGTATACCTAATATATTATGGTTCTACAGTTGTTACATACATAGAAGGTATATTTAAGTGAGCAAAGCAAAGGGCTTTACTCACTTCACTCACTTGTTAGTAATTCCTATTCGTATCAAAGTTTTCTGTAGTTGCAAACTCAACAAAATTTCGTGCTGTATTATCATCATATCCTGACTATTCAACTAAAGTCGCTTTCTGTTTCCACTACGCCGTTGCGCGTGTTTCTAAACAGTTTCTTACTTATCATTAGTCGAGTTGTCTCAAATACGGATTTATACTAATTGTAAGTTAAGGCAGCTTTCTCTACAAAATCTGCGGGCAAAAAACATAAATGCACAGACATTGAGCATTCTACTTTTCTAAGAAACATTCCTGTATTAGTATACTTGTATTGTGGTTTTAGGTATGTTATTAAAGTTTATATCTTATACTCACAATTAGTAAAAAATACTTAAATATTTAATACAGCTCAGAACATCATGCATAAAAGAATAGGGGGCATAGGAAACCACTACTGTAACTTGTGTGTTCTATACAAACTCAGGGATGATACTACTACTATATGAATTTGCTATGTACAAAATTATTTAATCATGAGTACTGACAAGGCTATTTGTACCTCATAATATGTTATATTGAATTTAGAGTAAAGTAGGTAATTGAATATTGGAGTATACACTGGCAGAATAGTTAGATAGGTAAGGTATAGAATAGAATTAATGTAAAAAGGGTTTGTATACAATTTGTATGGAAGGTAATGCTCACTGCTTACACTAAATTATATGAAGCATGATATTTGAATTCAGTTTATTAATTTAATGTACTCAATTCAGTTTATACTGTACTGTATAAACTGAATTGATAGATTTGTACTAATCTATCCTGACTTAGCTGTTCTAAAATTGATTTCCTTGGAGAAGGATCCTCAACTACAAATACCTACTTTTAGTTATGGGATCAATAAATATTCTAACAATTGAATATTGTTGGCAGACTCACGTATTATACCGTTTTGCTATTTATTTTAATAATTAAAATTATAATAATAGCATGCGAGTTGACTTGCATTAACCAATACTCTTATGTAGATTACCTTTATTGTAATTGTTTTTAAGAATCATTATTAGTATTTGAAAAGTGCATATGAAAGTTGCATAATATGGCAGAACTATTTCTACGGTCATAAATTAGTGCAAATAGTAAGTAAGCTTAGGTTGAGGTGCGTTATCCCTCGGGATACATGAATCCCTTATAGATCCATTAGTAAACCTTCCTCTCGGATTTCCTTATTGCGCTTTGGATTTCCTTTTCTTTAGTGACACTGCGTAGATATTCAGAGGTCTGCCAAGATTAGTTGCACTTGTACGTGCTTGACTGTGTCCAAGTTAATTCTGAACAAAACACTGTGTGGGCAGTAAGTTCCGTTCGTTAAGAATGAAATGCAATAATTTGTAGCTTTTTATTTTGTCATTCCAAAATATCAATCAAAGCATGTGGATCAGTTTCATACTTTTTGGTGTTTAGTTGTTTATTGAGGCTTTTGGCTATTGGCTTCCAATCTTTCTGCATTTCAGATCGGTATAAACAGTCAATGATGCAGATTTATTGTAGCAGTTGCAAAGTAAATAAAGGCAGTCAGGAGTGGTAACCTGTTACATACTCGAAGCTCTAAAATGCGCATATAAGGTAGATTATATCAATGCAATAGGATAAGTAATTGCTGTTGTTGAATTGTTTTATCTTACGACTATCTACGCTGCACTGTAACTGTGATCACCTGTCTGTTTCTGTACCATACCACCATAAATACCTCCTTGTATGCACAGCACAGACAGGCAGCCCTCGTTAAGGTCATTTCCAATATAGTAACACATTATAATACCAAGGCAAGGGTATACCTATTTATGTACACATCCAGATACCTAAAAACATTTTATAGTTATCAGTCAACTGCGTCATATGTGGATTGATGTAACCTTACTATTTCGCTGCGAGCAATTCCTATTTCTGTACAGTACATTTCCAAACTAGTAAGTAAAGTCAGTCAAAACTATACTTACGATAGTTATGTAATTGCACACCATGCACGCACCTAACATAAATATATATTTGATCTTGGTTTAACATAAGTTCCTAAGTATAATCTGCGCATTCAATCCATGTACTACATATAGTAGTAGTGATCTTAATATTTGCATGTTTAAATATTAAACAAATACCTACAAACATAAATATATCAAGTTCGATTAAAAAGCAATCTTTGAGTTTCTTTGCACTTCTGTATGCATTCAGGAACTTATTACTATGAGCTGATACAGGATACAATGAATATATAGATGACTTAGGTATGGGCTTAGGCATTTGCAGTAAAGTAACTAGTAGGTTAGGTACACAACGATTACATACAATGTTCTCTGTCAAAATTACTAGTCCCTATAACAAAATATTACTACATGTAGATGAAGATGAATTTCTTCTATCAAAAGATACATAGGTTAGGTAAGTAGGTAACCTGTAATATTCATGTACTCGTATTGTCAATATTCGTTGTATTGTTTAGGTAGCAACATGTAAGATGATGGTACTTACGAATTTTTGGGAAAAGCAACTAAAGATAATGCATATCCATTGCACACTGCATATTGTGGTAGAACTGCATAATTATACAGGATAAGGAGTGCCCATTTTGTACCTTGTAGCGTAGTAAACAACAACAACAACAAGGATACTACATCATACTAGTAGTAATCATACATTCAACATTAGTGCATTTTAGTAACGATTTCCTAATTGTGTGTTGTTTTTCTAAGACTGCTAGGTAATTGTGTAGTGTGTAGTACTAAAAGTGTCTAATTAATTACAGATATTGACAAGAGCTAGAAAATATATTAGCTTGGTATGCATGCACTTGTTCTACTACTTTACATAAACATACGTAGTATGGTCGGTATACGTATTATGATATGTACTATAGTACATTGACGTATCAATCAAAATGGTGATTGCCGATGGCTGATGTATGGCTAATAATTAATATCATTCAGGTACGGTCGGAAGTATATAATTCGGACGTGAATGAAAGTAATAATGAAAGAGGAGATAGCATAGAATGTGGGTTACTATTTCTAACAAACTAATAACAACAACATACAATCTGCTTAATGTAGTACGTAGGATTCTCAGATTGGGATATGCATTCCAACTATTCACAGGTGTGCAGTGGTATCTAGTAAGCGTGTCTTCATGTATAGTTATGTATAACATACCATACTAACCATACCTATGCATGTATGCCAGTATCTATTTGAAATGAGTTAGTAAGTTGAAGTTGAGTTAATATTGACGGTAAATTTGGCAAGGGAAATCCCTGTATAGTAGATAATTCTTTAGGAGTCGAGAGTGACAGTTTTATACATCTTAAAGAATTTGGCACGTATTGCATTTGAAGCTTCTTTTGTTTTATTTTTCTCAACTGAATTCATGTAGTGTATAGGAGAAGCCATTTGTTTTGCCACTTGAATCGTCCACTGCCTGGCTTGGGCTGGCTTGGCCCATTAGTAAGATATGTTACGGATGCAATTTGTTGTAGCTGTGTAAGTGTAACTCTTGCTCACGTCCATTCCTATATCGTGTGATAATTCAAGTCCGAGAAAGCAAAAGACTTCCCATTTCTTTGCTTTCCTATCTCTTTCTCTTTTGTTAGTCTTTAGCTTGATGTTAGTTCGGTATGTTCAATGTTCAATGCAACTGTATACACACAAGTCAGCATCAGCCAAAGCACTCCTAATAACATGTTCTACTCTTTTTCTTTCTGTCTAACTACATATAAAGTGAACAGAACACACTCCTTTTTGCCTCACTTTTGCTACTCTCTGCCCTAGCATAGCATAACCTGTGGATTGTGCCACTCCATGTTCTCTTCTCTGTTTGCTGTTTGCTCTGGATTAATCTAGCTACTTTTAGACTACTGCTCTAAAAGTTTATCTATCTCTAGCTCTCTCAACTCACACAGTTTCAGTTAGAAATCCAGATCCAGGTACCATTTTGTAATATCCACATCCTCAATGCACAATACACAAAATATGATACGATATGATTCCATTATTTTCTGAGTTTTACTGCATGTGCCCATAACTCCCTCAATGGTATGTAGTTTCACTACTTTCAATGCTAATAGTGCTGATACTAACTCAATATTACCCGGTACTACCAAATGTTAATGGTAAATACGAATACTTTGCCATTTTCGTTGTAACCTGGCATAACAGGTGTTAAGCTGAGCTTTTTGGCTTAGCTACTTATACACTCATCTGTTTAGTAAAGTAGTACACTTTTCGATTATTTAATGGTTATGCATTTGTACAATAAAATTATCTGTAATAAGTAGAAGAAATCTTCGTGCTTTCACTGCTTTCGAAGTAATATGTAATCATGTATGGTTCAAGTAGTGCAAGGTTGTTTAATGGTTTCCTTACCTAAGATTATGGGACAGAAAATCCTTAGAAATCCAGAGTTAGAATTCCTAGGATAATTAATTCACTTATGTAGGTATAAATTAACAATAAATTAGCAAAAATTAGTGCACACAGGAGGTTATAGTACGAAGTTCAGCTAATATGAAGATGCAGTAAATAACTACTGCCTGTACATATGTAACTGATTTCATTATCAAAATATGGAAAATATTTTTTCGTTCCTATATTTGAGAATCAAATGTCTGTCACTTCACAGCTGATGTGATGACTGCAGATAGAAAGATGCTCAATTGAGAAGAACAAGCCTTTCACCTTTATGGTCACTTTCTCTACCTAAGTGTGAAAGTGCGTGAAGTTTTTCTTGTGAAAGCGTGTATCTCAAATTACAGCTGTTTACGCTTGCACATGTAGCGCGCGAAAATTTCAAACATAGTGATCTCTTGGAATTTCTGATAAACTGACCTGGACAAAATAATTGACAAAACTATATTTTGAGTTAGGTAAAAACATTATAAGTTTAGTATCAATAAGGTAAGGTAATTCTAAGAATCTTAACTGTCAATTATTTCAATTAGACAATTAATCGATAATTAATATTCATATTAATATTAATAGTCTGAGCTTTTAAGTCACTTCCGTTGTTTTGTTTAATACTTATGATAACTAAGACTCATTCACGCATTTACTATCTCGGTAGATTGTTCTGTCCCCCCTCCCCTTGGGGAATATGGAATAGTGTGTTTTGTCATTTGTATGTAATATTGATTAGGTAAATATTGAAGGCAAAAATGTTTAATGGTAATAGCGAATAGGCACATGAAAGGGTAAGGGAAGAAACCCTAATGATTAATTAAAAAGTGTACACAAACATACAGCACATGTCAAATATGTTAAGTTAATATACTGTGCTATATCATATATATGTTATTAGCAGTTATCGTATTTGTATTTCATTTAGATAGTAATAAGCTCTAATCACAAATTCTTTTTTTTTTCACAGGGACGCTGCACAAACACTTGTTCATCTGTAAAGCATGTGAGATGCAGTGATCGATTAGGGAATCAATATCTCGGACCAAAAGCCAAGCCAAGACCTACAGCATTTGCAACTAGTAAAGCAAAGCATTTTTCCTGTGGTCTTCACTCGAGTAAAATAATACTGAAAGTACTGTTCATGAAGATGTTTATAGTAGTGGCAAAGGGGAAGACTTACTGTATCTAATAACAGTTCGACGCCGGGATGGCAGATCCAGGATTTGAGGATTGTGTCAGAGGCATGAATGAAGCAGTAACAGAAGCGAGCGAACAAACACCAATCCAACAGGAACATCTTTGTGGTGGCACAGACGGTAGGGAAAGCTCTCCTAAACCCGAATTAACAACAACCCAGCCCAAAAATAGCACTGAGACGGAGTATCCTGATGTACATGTAAAAGGTGAAGAGTTGTCGACCAATTTTACTCTCAATAAAACGGAAGACAGCGATTTATCTGCTCCAACAAATAACGTCCTAGAACCAAATTCAATTTGGGATAAAAATGAAATATATAACAATGATGACAGTGCTCTTAGTCCCATCAACAGTATCCTGAATTCTATAGTGTCAAAAATTGAATTTCAAACTGAGAATAAACAAATGGGAAATCTTACTAGTTCAAGTTCGGATATACTGGATAATGCTAAAATTAAAAACTACAACAATAATAATTATGAAGCGGAACCTGAAGGCAATTCCTGTAAAGATAAAAATGGCACATCGAACGAGAAATCGGAAGAAGAAATGCAATTCACATTTCAGTCGCACAAATATGGAAGTAGTTTTACGTTTTTCAAGAAGTCTCCTCTTGAAGCACTGGAGGAAATGAAGGTTGAAAGTCCTACTGACAAAAATAATTACAAAGATGGAAGCGACGATAATGATTTACTCTCTGTTGACAACTGCATGAACTCGATTGTTAATGGATCATCCAACTCTCAGTCATCTTGTAGTACAAATAACCCTATATTGCAGTTAGGGACGACAACCGGCCCCAGTATTACACCAGGTAAGATTAACGCACTTTACATGAATATTAGTACATAATCTGCAGTAGTAATTTATATCGCATTGCATACCCATAAGCGTAAGGATAAAAATGTTTACATATTGCTGATACCCAATCTCTTTCTTAATTGCAGACATTTCATCACTAAATGGCGAAATAACCTCTCAAACATCATCTTATATCGGCAGAAGGGCCACTGGCATTAGTTGTTCACCTTTCGACGGCTTAAATGACACCATAAAGCTACTTGATACAAATCAACACGTAGAGTCAAAAGAGCTACTAAAAAGCTTAGTTAAAGGATCATCTGGTGAAAGCTCATGTCATGACTTTAGCGAAATAGACGGACAGTGTGGATTAGATCTGGAGTTGGACAGCGTGAGGAAGCATTCCGCACTCCTTCCAGCTGATGAGGAAACGCAGTCTTCTCCCCCGCATGATCTAACAGCCCTCAACGCCGCATCTCAGGTGACCCCCTTGTTCCCGACACCCAGAGATGAACAAGGCTTACAACCTTTGCCCAGCACATGTTTCCAAAGTCTTACTCAACCTCTGAGGGGATCGCCAATGAACGGACTGGCTACAGAAACTACAGAAGATACTATGGCTGTATCATGCAGCAACATCAATTCCAACATTTTGTGGGGCCCTAATATGCCCCCTCACTCTCCACAAATTGATATTCAACCTACCCGAAGCTTGTTAAAAAGGCGGGCATCCAGCAGCAGTTCCGAGGATTGTTCCTTACCTAAGAAGCGGCGGTCGATCACATTTGACGGCGTGACTGTTTTCTACTTTCCACGCGCTCAAGGGTTTACATGTGTTCCATCTCAGGTACGCATTTTCGCCTATTCTGAACTGAACCGAACCCCGAACATGGCATAGAAGTTCATGCAGGCAGTGCAGTCATAGTCTTTACTGAAGTAGGCCTCCGCTTGTCTCTTTAGTGAGCAGCAGAACAGGACTCTCAACAGTTTCATTCAACGATGTTGTCTGTATAGGAAACTAGAATAGCACTAAGGTGCTATGGACGGACTAGAGTAAGTTAGGCTAAACAAAATGTTCAGTGTATGTATGGATAGAATATCTGTATAGGAAAGGATACTACTGTACTCTGTAAATGTATATGTAATATCCAGTATGAATTTCGAGGAAAGAGAACGTCTCCGGTTCCATTCCTATAAGCAATATTTTCCAGTAGAGTATTGTGTTATCAAAGGGAGGGCCAAATATAGAATAAGTAGTTGAACTAGCTAAAGCTACGCGAAGCCATATGCCACGACCATAATAATATTATACTACTATATAGACATAGCTCTCAGTTCAGTTTTCAGTATACCACAGTCACAGTCTCGAGAAATTCAAGAGGTTGGTAGCATCTAACATACTGCATACTGGCTCGATTTCATTTGATCAATATACGGTGTTCTGTATTAACTCGAGTTCGTCCGAGTCGACTTCTACTTCCTCCCAGCTTTTTAACTGTTCTGTTGGTTTGGGTATCACGGTATCAGTGCCTGTGAGTATAATTTTCATTGTGCGCCCAAAGTCTAACCACGCTCCAACACTATTGCTAGCTATCCCAATATGCACTTTACATGAAAAAGAGGATGCCAACCTTGTTGTTATACATGGCTATCTGTATTATTATCCAATGTTTTATTAAATTATCATATGAATGCTATGCAATAATATTTATTAGCCATGGGAAAGGTGTTACATACCTAATTAGGAGGAGGCGAGGATGACAGAATCATAAAACAAATATGCTTTACCAATTTTCATGAATATAGTTATAAGTTTAGATAGCCCAAACCATTATTCATTATTATGTAATGATTGAATTCTGTTCCTTAGGATCGTTGGAAAGCCAAGTGGGGATTCTGTATTATACATTATTACTACTTAGAACTTAGTGGTGCATACTTAGGCTCCCAGATACATTTAACATGCATACTCAATGTATTTTTAATTAATGTTGTTAAGTCTCAGATTATGTGGCTATTGGAAGTAAGCTTTATTTAAGAATTGATTAAAATAGGTAGCTTAACATGTAATCTCCAGGATATTGCATATACATAGGTACCTGCTATAATTCATATGAAAAGCGTATAATAATCGTGTAACGAAAGAAAGGTATTTAGTAGCTGTTCGGGACTACACTATACCATTTGCATTTGAAAGATATTATTCTGAAACATCTTTATATAAAGTACATAAATAATATGTGGATTTTGTTATATTGTAATATAGGGTGGTTCAACATTGGGAATGGCTTCCCAGCATTCATTTGCCCGAAAATTCTCACTAACTGAACATGCGACTGAACAACGACGCCTTCATAAGCAAATGCTAGTCCGCCTAAAACAGCAACAGCAGCAACAACAACAACAGCAACAACAAAATTTGGTACAACAACCGTCTGAGGATTCACTGGCAGCGGAAGACGAGGCTACACCTCTTAGCTCACAAGCGTCAAACCAGTCAAGTGATGACAGCGACAGCCACGAAGAAGAAAGTGACTCTGATCTCGATATGGATTTGGACAATTACTATTTCCTTCAACCTGTTCCTACTCGACAGCGACGGATCTTGTTGAGAGAGGCAGGAGTAAAGAAGATTGACTCCTTTGAGAAAGACGAGTGTCGAGACATCCGTACATCGAGGGAGTTCTGTGGGTGCTCCTGTAAATCATACTGTGATCCAGACTCGTGCTCTTGTGCTCAGGCCGGGATTAAATGCCAGGTATTTAATAGCTCAACAGATTTAAGATCATTCTAAATTATTATGCAACTGATTATGTTATACTGAAAAATTTACTTACTTTTATAGGTGGATCGACTCAGCTTTCCTTGTGGTTGTTCTCGTGATGGTTGTGCCAATCAAAATGGTCGGATAGAATTTAATCCCATTCGTGTCCGTACCCATTTTATACATACCCTGATGCGTATTGAATTAGAAAAGAAGCAAAGCGAGCAAGTGAGTTAAATTTTGTTATAGACATAGTTGATCATTCCAGCAGTATACTGTAGCTATTATTATTATTATTGTTATGATAATTTTGTATATACTCGTGTTATTCCTGTGTAGGTATGTAGATAAAAGATAAGAAGATAAATTTATTATATCTAGACAATGCTGTAAATACACTACTAACCATTATGCCTTTAAGAACAATGAGTTATATTATTTGATTGTCTATCATGCAAAATATGAATTAAAGTTTAAATATTAATAAGACGTAGTTTCCGGGAGGATTAATTTATTGATTTTGTCATTGCATGTAACCCATTTATTTGAATAGTTTCTTCTACCTAACCTAATATAGACCTACTAATATGTAGAGTTAGCTACCTACTTATTTCTGAATTCTGATACACATTACATTTCTAAAAATCAGTGACTCATAAGGATTTATTCCGTTTGTTTAGGCCAATGGTAATGCTCATTTGAACGGTACGCTCATGCTGCCATCGACCGCTCACAATCAGTTCCACAGTTCACCTCAGCAGCCTACGATGAATAATTTAGGTGCTCTCAACACTATGAGTAGTCTATCGGCTCACTACAACCAGTCACAAACTCTTGTTCAGCATCAAATGAAGCCGCATTGCTCACTGCAACAGCCGCAGCAGCATTGGACCACCCCTCAAACCCACCAAATGCAACAACAAGCTAGGCCATATTTTAAACAAGAAGCTCCTCTCCCTGTTAATGCTAATGGTCAGTATAAATATAATGCAAATCTTTTAAGAGATGTCCCATTTAGTGTCAGCATGGAAGTGGAGTCCTGCGTCAATGTAGGCAACTACACAAATGTTCACTATGAACCCCGACCAGACCTCGCAGCTGCTCCCTTAAATCCAAATATTCCAGGGTCACAAGTGGTTTTCCATCCGGGAGAAGAGTTGCCCGTTCGAGAAGACTCCCTCGACCTCTACACTACTTTCAGGGATGACTCCTACTCAGAGACCAGCGATGATTTCTCTAACGAAAGTGGAGACAACCGTTTTCCACCCGTCCCCTCAACATCTGTAGGAAATCTGCACAATCCACTGGAGATGAACTTTCAAGTACAAAACGGATCTGCTAGTGTTGCCTCTGTCAACCGGGCCGGGGCTGTAGGAATAGAGGCAGTGATGACGGTGGCCACTCATCAGAGCCACAATCCCTACGTCGATGCAAACTACTACAATCATAGTCACACCTCCCCACAAGCTGCTATGCACAGCCAACACCAGCACTCCCAGCTGCCTTATCATCATCAAAATATGATGGCACATAGTCACTCTCACAGTCACCCTCAAGTCAGTCAACAGTCTTACCACCACCCACATCAATCTGTGTACAATCACCCTAGCCCTACTCCCAATCATGTTTATTCTTCCGACCCGAATCATTCTCACGACCATATAAATGGACACCAGTACAATGTCAATGTTCCTCAGTCTGTGTACACTAAACCGGAATATACTAACGGCTATGCTGCCATTGGGATGACTAACGGTTGTTCCTACGCTAATACCCCTAATTCTGTTCAACCCGCCGTTGCACCGCCGTCTCAAGGGATTCCTCATCAGCCTCC
Source organism: Tomocerus mixtus (assembly GCA_034694165.1). Taxonomy (NCBI): domain Eukaryota; kingdom Metazoa; phylum Arthropoda; class Collembola; order Entomobryomorpha; family Tomoceridae; genus Tomocerus; species Tomocerus mixtus. Next base: position 13,317 of record JAQFYC010001234.1, on the reverse strand, counting down.
TGTAACTGTAGAAATTCCGCCTGCTGCTTCCCTTCATGAAAATGGAAATCACATATCCATAGATGCTGCTAATGTCAACGTTCCAGCGTACACTGACCTCAGTACAGTGACTTCCTACACGAAATTAGAACCGTTTTCGGATCTTCTTCATGGTGCCGCCAAAGGTGTTTGCAAAACTGCATTTCAAGCTCTTCAACAAATTAATCGAGACGAAGAGGAGTTAAATGGGAAGGAAATGACTGGAGACAACGTGGGTGGGTGTGACGATGACTCTCTAACAGAAAATTTTGGGGAAATTATTAAGAAAAGTATGGTGGAGACCGTTTCGGCTTGAAGAGCATCTGTGAAGTAAACGTTAACAAATTATGTGCAATTTCCTCGTGACGATATACTTATGTAATATTATATAATACATTAATGTATTTGTGTAAGTGAAATGAATTTTGAAATGACATTAGCTAAGCATTTTAATACTAAATGTATAACGGTAGATGAGACAACTGTCTTTCATTCAATAATTTTGTAATTCAACCTTGACCAGAACATTGGATGAAGTGTAGCTAAAATTCGGGACTCTTTCAGTAGTTTGTAATTCTTCTCGCTCTCTACTCTAAACTAAAAATTATAAATAGTACATTAGAATACAATTAGAATCAATTTTACCGTTTTACTTAGACGTATGTGTACTGTACCAAATCCAAAGTTCATTAAGCTAATGAGTGGTTAACTAACAGTAACCATAACCATCGAAAATATTTAATTGATGGAAATTTTCAAGATACAAATATGAATTTATCGACAGAGATCTTGTAATTAAATAATGGTGCCTCTAATGGACATCTAGAATTGTCGATTCAAAGTGAAGCCTCAATATGCCAGTACCTTGTTAATAATACACCGTTGTTGACATGACTTACTCATAGCGAAAGAATTCCACGAAATTGTCAGTCACACATAGGGGAACATATTATATACTATAAAGTCATTACTACCTACACGTGAGTGAGACAACCAGGTTTAATAAGTATAAAACAGATAACTATGCATTTTTAAGGGACATCGTCCCTTAGAAATACCGTATGATATATCATGTTATATAGTATAATATGTACCAAATAACCACATAAATGTAACTAACTCTACTAAATATCCTGATATTAAATTAGGTAATTAAATTAACTAGGAATTGTATATTATTCAAGAGAAGAGTCAAAGAAGTATTGTAAAAGATACAGGAGTGAGTTACAATAGAGAAGACAGAAATGGTGCAATCTGTAATCTGTAGCCTACATAAAAATATGTGTGCTATATTCCTCTTATGTAAATTAGTATTGTCATTGTCACTGTCGCAAAGATAAAGATGTAATTTATGATGATAGCGTACGTACTTACTACTTACCTTAAGAAGGGTTTTGTGCTAAAATGTCATTCTTTGTTTTTTGTGTATTATGTACTATGTCTAATGTATATGTAGAGTTATACTAATACGGTGAACTATAGGAAGACATGTAAAGACACTTAACTCTAAGTAAATGTTAAATATAATTTCGTATCGTAAGTGCTATTACTACTTCGTAATAGAATACTTTGTTGTAAAGCTTTACAAATTTACAAAACGTACATTACAATTACAACTACAATACAATTAGCCAGGTATTAACGTATGCCATACCATGATGCCCTGCCAAGTTAAGCTTACGTGCGAGCGAACGAAATTTAGACGTGTATATGGACCTATGCGGAATTAGTTGAGAACTCGAATGAAAAGATTATCTTTGAAATTGAAGAGAATAAGAAAATTTGGATTTGAAAAATGAATGCAGGTGGAAGAAGGTGCGAAACGGAAATGATTATTTAATTTGAATGACTCTTCCTTGTTCCAAATAGCCGTAGTCTGCCACTATGTAATTAACTTTGAAAGACCGATTGTCATAGGTAGTAAGGTGTAGGTAAAATTAAGTGTTTCAATGTCCATGCTCTCGTTAAGAGTAGCAAATCAATGCTATATAGCTACTGTGTATTATTATGTACTAATTAACTAGTAACAATATTAAGAAACATTACATTAGGTATTACGTACAATTCAACGTATCAATTTACATACTAATATTAAATGTAAGTAACTAATTACGCAAGATGTATAGAATAGAACCTATTATAGTTAAATATACTTATACAGTACTTTAATTACTATATGTATGTACTAACTAAACTAAAAAGTACGTAATATATTCCAATGTACCTATATGGTAGCGAATAGCCCGAAAGTACCAACAACTACTGTTTTTGTGTAATAAATCCAATCTCAACAATATTAACCTACCTTAAGTGTACCTCATGAATAATGACGTGACAATTTCTCACGGTATAATTTAACGAATAATAGTGTGTCCATAGGTTTAGCAGTTTTTAAAATGAGTTTTGATTATGACAATGATAAATACTTAAATCCTATTGAACCTACCTATGCAGTGAAAAAATAAGGTACCTTACCTTAGCTACCTACATTTGTTGGTTTAGGTTTAGGTCAGAGTTTTATTATTGACCCATCTCGTATATTGTATTATAATTGACTTAAACTTGTTACAACAATATTATAATAAACTTACATTAAAGGTAGAGATTAGTATGTATTAAATTAAGGTATACAGTACTATAAATACTATACTATGAATGAATTATTATCTTATAGTATGATATTACTTACGTAAGTAATGTATAATATAATCAATGCCAAAATCAGTATGTATGTATAATGCGTATACTATATAACGATGCCTACTTTACAATACAAATATTAAGATTAAATTGGTGGTTTACACATAAATAGTAATAAATATTATGTCATGTAGTCTATTAGTATATGTAAATGTGACACATATTGATAACATTGATATTATTACGTTATTTTTGCTTGAATTCTATTGTACACCGTAATAATGCCATTGTAATGTAAACAACGCTATTATATTACAAATATTGTATGTAGCAACTCACCATTTCGCCATTAGTGCTTAACTTAAATACAACAACAATTAGTATTCGTTAACTAACATAATAACAATAAGAAGTGTGGTAAGTAATAGTATCACTTAACAAGGCCAGGGCCAGATATTCAATAGATTTATATAGTAGATGCCCGTTCATGATAGAGATACATACATACTACATTACATAAAATATTTCATGTTGTCGCATGTTATTGTGGATGTTGTATTTGTGTAGTGCAGAACAGAACACTAGATGAAAGACAATGTTTAGATTTAGCTACAACAATGTATTTGGAAAGTAGATTTCAGTTTAAGTACTTAGAAATGGTGATACATATTATTGAATAGAAATATAAATATTAATAACGATAGAGTAATTATTATATTATTACTTAAAACTAACGTTAAGCCGACAGCCTACAACAAGATACAAACAGAAACCCAATGATTGCTACATACAGTTGAGGAGAAGAAGATGCTCTTAATTTCTATATTATAAATACATACAGCATCCTTGCCTTGATTCAATATTAAGTTTGTTTAACAAGCACAATTACATAAATTAGGTTATACTTTGTATTTAAACAGCTAATTGAAACTAACCCGATCCTCGATAGCTTTAGTTAGGGTATAAGCTACTTAAGCGTATAAGACGGTGAATGATTATACTTATTACGTACTATGCCCGTTATTGTATTATTTATTTTTCGTATGAGTTAAAATTTACAGCTACTTTATCGATTATAGTAATTGATAAGTAATTTCAAGGCAGCAGCAACAAATAGTTTTTTACTCTCTGTTAGGAATTTGGTTATAATAATATGTACCTTTATTATTTCCCTGCAGCACTGGTACTGAAGTATTGTAAACCTTAACCTGACTATTACAATTTACATTATTATATGCCACAATGGTATTTACAATTTACACACACCTTGTATGTTAACAAATTGACTGGATCCTTAATTTTAATGGTAGTTTACTGCTAAATAAAGTAAACCAAATTTATTTCCTATAAAGTACCTAATTCATTTGCTATGATCATTTGTTCCCTTTGACTTTCGTTGCTTTCGTAATGTGTGTATTATCTTTATTGCATTACATTATGATTGTGATGTGAAATGTATAATTAACCTTTATAATAATATATTCATGTATTCATTACGATTATTGTATGTATTTATATCTATTTACTCATACCATTGTCAAAGTGTTTACCGAAGTACTAATGCAACACCAATTTCGTTCAAGTATTCAAAGTTTAAGAAAAATGAGTGACTAATATTACTTGCAAATATGCAATAGCGGCCTTAGCGTTAAAAATGATTTATTAAGCGTAATTTTTTGAGAAAGGGGTCTTTTCCTGTTCCTCTAATTTTAATTACCTATAAGTGAAAATTTACTGTGATATATAATTGGTTATGTATTTGACTTCACTTCAATTCAATTAGCACAAGATATCCAAATTCGCTTTATAGTTCAATGTAGGTAGTACCTAATTTCACAAGAACGTTCCCAGTTGATTACTTACTATATGTAAGTAATATATCTTCGTATGACAAATTGATGGTAGCAATATATTTAGTACAGGTCTGTATAAGTACATTTATAATTTAAGGGTCAAGCCAATTTGTCCTGCTTAAAATCAGATATCTATGAAGTTCAATTTAAACTATCTCTTCCTTATAAGTGAATAAACAAATTTTATTTAATGAGAAATAACAATACTATACTTCCTAACTGAGTCTCCAAAGAAAATTAAAGTAGAAATAACCTATTATTTATTGTACTGTATGTAGTGCGTATATACTTTTATTCTCAATATATTGATTGTTACAAAAACATGATAAATCTATAATTTCTCAGTTATCGACCAATTAACCCTCCTTTTCAATTACATGAAAATGGAATACAAACTAGTATTTTTGTTCTGTAAAGTATTCAGTCATATCGTATAGTTATACTCTGCTTCATGTAATATTGCTGCTCTTAGGTTCGTAAAATTGTAGTTTATTTTAAAATATCAATGAAATTATTATTAGAAACATACCTTGAAGGTGCCAGAAACATAAAGATTGTAAGATTGCTAATAAATATCATTCATTATTATCCTCCACCATAACAGAACCAGAACCATGCAGTTTTTAGAAAGGGTACAAAGTTTATGTCTACCTATGTATACCTTAGAGAAATGGATCAAACAAAATTATATGGTTAGTTCATCAGTTAAGTTGTCCGTAAACAAGTGTAATACGATACGTATTAGGGAAACAGACCTAATAAATACAAATTACTATGTATCTGTAAATGTAGCAATACTAACTAGGTATTATAAATTACTTACGTAAACGTAAATGCTAATCCCTCGTTTATTTTCTATTTATTGAGTAAATTCTGCAATCTTCGTCTTCATCGGTATTTTTGGCCATGATTTAATGATTAAGTTGTGAAAGCCTTTGCGGCTGAATGTAATGTTATGCGAAAGAGCCACTTCAAATGATTATGTATTATGTATAAGGTACTACAGACAGGATAGACTATTATGTACAGAGTACAGGCGAATACTAAAGTTACAATTTATATATAAAATAGTGTATTGTTTTAAGTGTTTCGTGAAATCAATCAGATATTTGAAACACATTCAGCTTAATTTATACTAACGTTTATATGCGAACCAGTTCGATTTGTTATCTTATTGTATTTTAGTATGATGTGCTTGCGTCAACAAAGAAGTCTTCATCCGACCTCAACTTGTATGTGAAATCTTTGTACACACTAGTAGAACCGAATTACCACAAAATAAAAAACTGTTGATTATCAGATACATACGATTTAAATGCGATCATTTTATTTTCATGTCTCTCTTTTTAACTACGTCATAAATATTAAATTAGGTAAAGATGAAATTTTTTGCTACTTTAAAGGCGAAAAAGAAGCCTTTGCTCATAATGAATGGGATTATACAATATTGGGTTGTTGGGTTGGATTTGATGTCATCTGGCTATAGAAATTAATGGCAATGCCATATGCTAACTAAAAATGGATAAATCTCTGTTTCAGTATTGTAAATATATTTATATAAAATTCCTGCAACATACAAGATAATAGTACATACACTCCTCTAGCTATATCAATATCTTACTGATATTTATGCATAGGTAATTTACTTGCATTTTTACATTGTGCTTACATTTCGTTTTAGCACACGTTTCTGCGTGTTTATTTTCACACAAATAGAGTATAGGTCAATACCCACGCAAAAAGCTGTGAAGGCTAAAAATACAGTTACACTACATGTCTGTTTATGTACATACAAGTAGTGCTTGAACACTACGATACATTCACTCTCAAAGTGCAACCGTGACAAGCACATCAATTAATTACCACTCAAAAACAACAAAAGGCGAATTTGAGAAGAAAATTTTACTATGTGCATAATCTATGGTCATTTATTAGGTGTTACACTGCTACACGTTTAACATTACCCAGTAAATGCGAGTATGTAAGCTTAAATAGATAAATTAGCAGAAATTACTGTTCAAAATCTAAACATTAAGTTAAATTAAGTTTTATACCAATCTCGTTTAAATATTCACCTTGCACAAAGAATACTGTTCTACCCCTTTGTAAGTGTAGCATATTTAAACTCTTTCATATTTACTTAATTGAATGCGGAAAGATATAGTACACCAGAAAGAAATGTAAATTATACCAACTAAGTTTGCCTATGTGCAACTATAAGTATAGGTAATCTCATTCTTTAAAGAAACTGCATATCTGTAGTTAGGCTGTTGTGAGCTGTTATTGTCCTACTTAAGCATTGTTGGCATTATGCATAGAGAATGTTGCGAAATTCATATTTTAGTCAATCTACTTTGCAATTTGCTGTAAAGGAAATGATTTGGGAAAAACAGGTTCTCTGTTTCGTTTCGTGATCTGCATATGTCTTGAGTACCAGTACAGTACAGCGGTATAAGTAATCGTATGTGCTGTATCTCTAAGTGTAAGTGTCCTGTCTTTCATATAAAGCTTACAACCATACACGAGGGTTAAGTGTTTCATGCATTTGAAAAATACAACACATTACAATACCTATCGCATAGTAAAGCATACTACCAACTTATTACTACGTGGGGAAGTGTGGAAGTCTGCCTTGTAAATAGTATACATCTGCGATTTATTCGAAATGAATCTGGTATGGCCATGGGTAACTAAATACTACTACAATATGTGTGTGTTTATTTTCTGTTTTATATTATATGTTATAGTAAGTTAAGTGCATGTGTGCCATTATTAGTTTATTGTAAATGTACATGTACCGATGTGAAGTGCAGATGCAGATGATGTCACATATTTCCTATTTCTGAGTTATATAATACAATATAGTATGTATACCTGTCACCGTCTTTTGATACATACATTATATTATATATGAACATGTATTTTGCATGAATATCCTACTTAATAGTATACCTAAATACCTATATACCTAAATAGCTACCTTTATGTACTCTATTTTTATTTAGTTGCACATATACAGGAGGCTGGTAATGATCACAGTAATTAGACATATAACTTAAAAGATTCCTTAGCTAAAAGTGCACCACATAGACAGCATTGTACTCCCTTAAAGAAACGGTAACATTATAAAAGGCACAAACCAACTTCCTACTTCACATTTTAGGTTTGTCTAAGTTGATTTGTGAAAGTTTCTACCATTTGTCTTATTGTTGACCTACCTAAGCATGAATAGTTGATCTAATGTGCCTTGCTATATGGTGGTGTCCCCTCTACAGCAGAACACAAAAACACTGCATTCTTCATTAGATTATTAGGAAGTTATGTCAGTATGTAATAATTATGAATCAGCTCGAACAACACGAATCATACGAATACTTTTGGTATGCGAAAAGTAAAAGGTTATATACTTAAATCGCATTTTTCGAACAATATTGACCATATTACATATTATTCATTCAATGCTATATGACTAATAAGTACAGGTATAATATCATTTTACTGTGGGAAGCTAATAAATATTATATTTTAGTAAAACACTTCAAAAGCTAAGCATAAGTAGCAGTTTAGTCGGACTCGAGTAAGCCTGCTGTAACGCTTACAATGCTAAACGGACATATTTATGTATGAGTTTCCTGACCATGTAATCAATACATTTCAAGGAATAGATGCATAAAGCTAAATAAAGTTTACTCAAAACATTTTATTTGTTATATTCTGTATGCTACAGCACATTAACCTTTGGATTAGCAATGTAGCAGATTATCAATCATGGTGTGGTGTAAGCGTATATTTAGACAGTTTTTGCATTTAATCTTTAATCACAAGAGAACTTGTCGCTGATTGACATTTGTACTTATTTACTTGCATCCACGTACTTATTTCGAAATCCTTCTTGCCTATTGCAAGTAAACATTTAAAATGCGAATTAAATTCAAGCACATCATGCACAGCTATTTACTGCATATTTCACATACAATTAAAGCTAATTTTCCCTTGCCTGACGTTAGCATGGGTTTACGCGTATATAGTTTCACACGAGCCGATCGTGTAGGATAAAAGCAACTATAGTCCAAGTTTACTAGGCTAACGCATCCATGGTCCATGATTCATAGTAATAGATAAATAAATATTTTTAACCAATTAGGTTAAAACTTCCCATTGTTATAAAATCTACTATTTGTATTAGCTATCGAGTAAATTCTTTTCCATTATGTTGAGATTACTTAATGTATAGGTAGTGTGTAAATATATCATAATTTTGAAGAAAGTTATTACTTAATACTTTTTCGAATTTATACTTTATTCTAATCTGTTACTTGAATTTTGAGCTCGTACCGTGTAACAGCACAGCAAGATCGCAACGGAGCGTTTTAATTCGGCTGAACCGATTCCAAGCGAAGTAAGTAGCTTTATTATCATAGCTATAAGTGTAGATTAGAAATAAAATCGGTGCATTCATCCGAATATTGAAGAAAATCAGTTATTAATTTGCAAAATTGGGTGAATACTGTGGGACTGAACGTTGTCGACTCTAAAGAAATCACTATAGTATAATTCTCATGAAAAGTTAATGAAATATGGCTGTGATGGGCAAGCCAGAATAATTTTTTTACCTCACACAATCTTTCCTGTTTGTGCTCAATATTGCGCATTATTGTGTCGCAATACATAAAGCCACTATTACATTAAGCAAATATATAGTAGTAAGTATGGTTTGTATGTATCTGTCCACCTTACCATATCATCTGAGATAGTAAGGTGCTCTTAAGAATAAAACCATAATAACATTAACCATAGCATACAGCAACTGCCTAGTTATAAGAGGCATGTATACGTTGTAAATGGATTGTGCTGTACGTGTACCTGCCTTGTAAGGGATTTGCTATTTATTTAGATGTGAATTCTTCGTAGGTTTGCATTGCATAGTATGTATGCAGTTGTTGCTTTTCGTTACGTAACGTACACACTGTTATGTAGCTCTTTACTACATAGTGCCTGTTGAATGGAAACTGTAAATGGGAATTGAGAAACACAAACCAAATCATTTACTACATAAAATTACAAAGGTGGTAGTGTATATACAGTCGAGTTGCCTTTAGCAAGGGAAAGTGAGATTCCTTCAAATAGAGACAGAAAGTGTCACCCGCATAAATCTTGCAAATATTACAGGTAAGATATACCATTCATTGCAGTTATCGGATAAAGCTTATCTACTTATTAATAATAGATACATGATTGTATTACAGTTTGTATTTTTCTGTATTTCTAATCTTTTTGAGTCATTCTGCATCAATCGAGTATCGAGTATTTTAGTACTTTTGCTGCCAGGAATCCACCAAATTAACAGTATTACTTGGCACCCTGGTGTTAGCGTATAACAGTGTACCGTTTACAGTACAATGATCTTTCGTTCTAATTGAATTGTGAATAAAGTGGTCAAATTGGCAACTGTAATACGGGTATTTAACATAAGTACTGTTATACGTGAATGTGTGAAGGAATAAACGAATGATTGCCTTTAATCGGGTCGGCGGATTGAGAAACAGTGAAATTGTAATGTAGTGGACTACGCACAATAATTAATAAATCGATGTATTGATTTAGTTACTGCCCGGCAAGTAAACTACTGTTAGTTAGTGCAAGAGTGTCAGTGTGTCGGACCAAAGTTTTTTCAAAGAGCCAAAAATATCGTGCAAATTCAAGTCAATATAAGTAAGTAATATGTAAAAAATTCAAAATGTTGACATGGCCTACCTAATCTATGTATTAAGTTACATATTGAGCAAATAATACTAATCTCATGTGCTGCATGTTGTATGTAGCATCAATCTATAGTATTGTTGCATGGTATTATGGCTTTATCTTCTGATTCGCAAGTTTGTTTTTTAAAGTTCAGAAAGCATGCAAATATTTGCAGGAATAAAGCGATTTAGTCATTAAAGGGCAATACTGTTTTGCATGCATAACGAAAGCATTTTTGTATTAAAACTGACTCCATATTTATGTAGGTTATTGTAAGTAGTATGTATTGTACATAATACGACAAGCCTTGTCTATCTAGTAATTGGGTAGGTTTCGTTATTCTCAACCAGAAGCGTAAGAATTAAGTAGGTAGGCAATTGTTTGAGTTTGCTCTTTAATATTTAAGAACTGCTCCCTCATTATTGTTGGGGATTGGGTCTTTGAGGCGCAATGATATTGTAATTTTGTATTGATTATTTTGCAAAAATGAACTAAACTGAACTGCCAGCCTGTTCCAATACAAAAGCCACTGTATATATAGCCATTAGAAATTACATAAGTATAATTCAATCAACAGGAAGCTATATTTAAAATAAAGTGTATTTATTTTATGGGCTTTAGTTAATTAGATACCGCAATGTACCTATAGGTATGCACTTAAATACCTCTGGAACAAGGCAAGCTATATGTAGTGGATACAAATATATGGGAATACATATTATAGTAAAATAAATTATGTCAGATTGGGTTGTTGGCTACTTATACATATACGTTCTTGTAGTTCACATATAAGTAGTTTGTCCCTATTATTAAAGACTCCTTGCCTTATCTTATTTACTTCTTAGCTCTCATAACTACATAATTAGAGGAGTTACAGATTCATGACAGTAGAAGATAGCAGAATGGTTTTGCTGTTTACATGAGACTGTACTAAATAATGTTGCGGTGGTTTGGTCATTGGATACGGAATATGGAAATGTAATAACTAATAGTAAATAGAATGATTGTTAATAATAATATAATATTATTGACTGTGTAAAGTATGTATTATGTATATAAAGAGCAGTTAAGCACCAAAACAAAACAGTTGTGTAATATCTTCTTTGTGATTATAGGGATAGGTCGTTAAAATGTAGACTCATGTTTACTGCTTCGCGTGTGAGATTTGATTGCGATATTTGTCTTTATCTAAGTAACTTTTATTATTGCAATATTTTATGTTGTATCCCATATATTTCTTAATGGTCATAGCACTGGGTTTTATATTTTAGAGCTCGGTGCAAGTATATGTATAGTACTATCTAGTATATATTTTACGAATTAATCTAGCAGGTGAATCTTTAAACGGCCTATTCCAGGACACGTCTGCAGTTTATATGTACTTTGTACATCCACCAGGAACTACAGCACTGCCAACTTGCAGTTTTTCGAGTTCCCCTTTTGTCATTTCATTTAAGTGACAACGAAAGCTGTCACAGATAATAAGGTAATTAGTGTCCGCTATTCACTACTGTCAAATGACAAACTTAAAAGCGGATATAAAATGTTTGTGCCATAAAGGAAAAAATTAATACATGCAAATAAATAAATTACTACTGCGTACGTACAGGCATTCAAATCGCACAAATCTGATTGAGAAGAGAAAAATATTTACCTAAGGTATAATTTTGTTTAATCGTTTTTCGAATCGTCAAAAGCGTATACATAGGAGTATGGGACGGAGTATCTTAAAATCTAAACCTAATTACCTATTGCCTATTTATAAGTGCATAATGGAATAAATAAGCATGAAAACTTTCCAAGAGTCAATCCAGCAGCAACTTCAAAATAGTAATTATTTGTATATACTTGTATGTGAGGGACTGCCTGTTTAGTCAAAATTGTATATTATTTAACGATTGGAATAATTTATAATTACTTACATGTTAATTACATAACGATACATAGAACATAAATCTTATACCTACATAAAATGTGGTATACTGGTGCTATAATATGCTATAGTGGAGGAGAAACAGTTTATTAGTTTGAGAGCACAAACAAACGAAGCTTTATTACTACACGTACACACTACACGACAACACGACTACACAACACACAGCTCTACAGCTGACAGTTACACTTTTATTACCTTACAATTCAACGGAATAATTATTAGGTACTTTTGTTATTTTGTTTGCTTGTCTTGTCCTCGTCTACGTGTCAACTTATTTAGTTTAATGCTGATTTGAATTTGAATTTGAAAATATAATTTGTCCAGTGCAGCTCAATAGTGTATTTTGGTTTCACTGATGGTATTTAGCTTAAAATTAAATCTTACTATTGACTATTGAGTGGGTGAGAGAAAGGTAAGATTGATTGAAGATTGAATAATATTAGTGCGTAACAATAATGTAATCAGTTGTCAGTATATTCACTTGGCCATAATTGTAAAACATTATATTGTATATATAGCTCTATAATTATTGTCAATTGCCTGCTATTTTGTTATATTATATTACAAGTATTGTGATTAAGTGTTTCATATGTTTGGAATTATTTTTAGCTATTCACCGAGACGGCAGATTTTTCAAAAGCTATAAATAACTTAAAGCCAAAATGGAAACCGTGGACCCTACCGAAATTGATTGGGTTCCTTTCGCCCTAACCCATGTCGAATTTCCTCGAGGTAATATTCATTTAACTGCAAATACATGTATTGTCGCATTTTAATTTTTAGTAGACAATTCAATACTTTATAGTAAGCTCTAATACCAAATATAAGTCATTCTGATAGTGCTGGTCGCTGGTATTATCGACTGTGCAGCAAAAACCAATAACTGAAATCAAACTTAATTTTGTTGGGGTATAGATAAGGGTACATTTTCGGCAAAGCCCCTGGTGCAAACATTTTTCATTTTTTTTGGCTCAACGTTCGATTGACAAAGTATACAACGTACAATATAAGGGTACGAAAAAACGGCCATTGTCGAAACCTAAACCTAACCTAATTATTTTAAAACGAACTAGAATGTTAGGCAGTAGAACCAAAAAAATGTTTGCACCAGGGACTTTGCCGAAATTG